>JAQQPU010001258.1:8297-28022 GCA_029168905.1 Artemia sp. Kazakhstan ARC1039 | reverse complement strand
CATATACAATCGGAGGTCGACCTTTCGCGGAATAGTGGGAACCTCTGGCTTGAAAACACGATGTTTTAGCACTTCCAATTCCCGCTCCCTAAACCCAAAGAAAGGTCTCCTAGGTAATAGTTGGTGTGCAACCAATAACTGTTTATTTTGTATGGATTTCATATCCATAGGAAGAATGCGTCACTTTGCGTCGTACAACAATGCGGCCACATAAGCTGGGAGACAATTGAATTAGCTTTTGGATTGTTTATTAAATAAAAAAAAAAGTTTTTTTAACTGAAAGTAAGGAGCGACATTAAAACTTAAAACGAACAGAAATTATTCCGTATATGAAAGGGGCTGTCCCCTCCTCAACGCCTTGCTCTTTACGCTAAAGTTTGACTTTGTCTCTAAGTTTATTTTTTAAAACAATAAAAGTTACTTTCGTCCTTACTTTCAGTTTAAAAAACTTGTTTTTTTATTTAATTTCTGATCGTTTTTTATTTAATGCAGCTTTTATTTTGGCTCGCCGTCATTGAATAAGTAAACAAAATTTGCATAAAATTTTTACTTTTCTTTTGCTAAATGGCTGTCTCTAAATTTGGTTCTGACGTAATTTACAAATTAACTTACGTAACGAACTTCCATATTCGTATATTTTTCTTCTGGTAAAAAATACAAAGTTGCAAATTTTTGCAGATATGAGCTTGAAACCTATGTTATAGGGTTTTCTGATACGCTGAATCTGACGGTGTGATTTTCATTAAAATTTGTCCACTTTTAGGGGATGTTTCCCCCCTCTTTAAAAAATCAGGTAAGTTTTCTCATGCTCATAGCCTTTGATGAGTAATACTAAACTTAATAAAATTCATATATTTAGAATCAGCATTATAAGCCCATTCTTTTGATACATTTATTGACATCAAGTTCCGTTTTTAAAAGTTTGGCTTACTATTGAGCTGTATCGCTTGCTTTTTTTTATTACGTATATGTTATTACGTATATGATGGGGTTCTCCCCTTAGTCAATGCCACGCTCTTTACGTTAAAAGTTAAAAAAAAATTTAATTCACACACCCCTGAATCACAAAGGCCGTTTAATTAGAATAGATAGCTCTTTTGAAAGCACTAAAAAAAACTATAGCGTAAAGAGCGAGGTATTGACTTGGGGGAAAACCCCCTCATATACGTAATAATTTCTGTTTATTTTAAGTTCTAATGTTGCTTCTTACTTTCAGTTGAAAAAACTTGTTTTTTTTAAATTTAATTTCTGATCGTATTTTAAATAATGCTTTGAAATCCGGCGTCCCCTTCATAGAAATGTCCCTTACCCCAAAGAAACATCCTCCACGGAAAGATTCTCCCGAGTAACCCCCTCTTTCAGCCCCTCCCCCCTACCAGAAAAAAATTCTTCCTGAAAATGCATGTATACTTCCCAATAACCAATACAATATGTAAGCAATGGGCAAAGTTCATAACTTGCAGCCCTTCCCCTGGGAACTGTGGGGGATTAAGTCATCGTAAAAGACATATTTATTAGATTTTCGACTATGCTGAACAAAATGGATATCTCAAAATTTTGATCAGGTGACTTTGGGAAAAAAATGAGCTTGGGAGGGGGCCTAGTTGGCCTCCATTTTTTTTGGTCACTTAAAAAGGGCACTAGAACTTTTAATTTCCGTTCCAATGAGCCCTATTACAATATTCTAGGACCACTGGGTCAATACGATCACCCCTGGGGAAAAAAAACAAACAAACAAACAAATAAACACGCACCCGTGATCTTTCTTCTGGCAAAAAATGCAAAATTCCACATTTTTGTAGATAGGAGCTTGAAACCTCTACAGTAGGGTTATCTGATACGCTGAATATATGATGGTGTGATTTTCATTAAGGTTCTATAACTTTTAGGGGGTCTTTCCCCCTTTTTTTGAAAATCAGCCAAATTTTGTCAGGCGCGTAACTTTTGATAGGTAAGATTAAACTTGATGAAACTTATATATTTGAAATCAGAATTAAAATCTGATTCTTTTGATGTATCTATTGGTATCAAAATTCCGTTTATATAGTTTCGGTTACCATTGAGCCGGGTCGCTCCTTACTTACAGTTCGTTACCACGAACTGTTTGATAAGGATTGGTTATATCGGAAATTGCGCTAATCGATGGGGTAGCCCCTGGAGAAAAAAATAACAATTCAGAACGTAATCGTGACTATCCTTATACAGAAAATGTGAAATATTTTACTTGTATAGTAGGGAGGGAACCAGAAACCTCCGCTGAAGGACTAAAAAATGGAATTGATAATAGAATTTTCCTCAAGGCATCCTTTTAGGGCTGTTCATTCCTTTTTGTGAAATTATGAAATATAACTTTTGATTCATGATTTTAGATTTTACGATGTTTGGAATCAGCATGAAAACCAAACCCCCATGTATTTTTACTTTTTGGTAAATTATGGTTAAATTCATTTCTTAGAGTTTGACTACTATCGGTACGGCTTGGTCTTTACTTACATTTTGTTACCACGAATTGTTTGATGCAGTCCATACTAAATGAAAGATGATTTTAAGCCGTTTATACAATAGGCCTAATAATCACATTGCGTACCAGCTATTAGGAGAAGGGAACCAGTAGGTCTTTTTGGGGGAGAAGGGGGTGTCTAATGCAACAAAAAGTGCAAATATCGAGCTATTTTTCATTTTTTTTTTTTTTATGACAGATTACATCAATCTGAAGGTATATAACCAAGTCTAGCTACCGAAGACACTTAGCATTTCAGGAGCTTAAGCATTTCAAGGGCGATGATCGTTTTCGAAGCTTTGTTGTACAAAATTCGAATTTTTATGTAACGAACGGAGAAGGGGGTATCTAAGGTGGCCAGTATAGCCCCTTGTGTCTGGGATACTCTGGATATGCTATTGAAATCTCAACATATAGCCTACTAGATATTTATCGTATTCTCCATAAAATATAAGTTGAACTTAATCTTAAACAGCCTTGGGGGAGGGGAAAAGCACCCCCCTCATACATAGGGTAATATCAGTTCATATTAGGGTTTAATGTCACTTCACTTTCATTTGAAAAAAAAAACATAATTTTTATTTATTCCAAACTTCCGTAATCAAATTTTAAATTTATTGACGAATTTATTATAGTTATTTGATTGAGTTAAATTAAAAATGGTACTTCAACATGAATCCCAGTTTCTATGCAGAGCTGAGAAGGCCCATCCTAGGGGTATAGAGGAATTGGGTCTTATTTTATTGGATCTTTTTTTCAACAGTTCCTGGTAGCGACCTGTAAGTAAGGAGTGACCCGGCTCAATAGGAACCAAAACTCTAAAAAACGGAAATTTGATAACAGTAGGTACATCAAAAGAATCATATTTTTATGCTGATTTCAAATATTTAAGTTTCATCAAGTTTAACCTTACCCATCAAAAGTTACTAACCTGAAAAAATTTGCCTTGTTTTCGAAAAAAGGGCGAAACCCCCCATAAAAATGATAGAATCTTAATGAAAATCCAACTATCATACTCAGCGTATTAGAGAACCCTACTGTAGAGGTTTCAAGCTCTTATCTGCAAAAATGTGGAATTTTGCATTTTTTGCCAGAATGAAGATTACGGATGCGTGTTTATTTGTTTTTTTTGTTTTTTTTCAGGTGTGATCATATCGATCCAGCGGTCATAAAATATCGCGAGAGGGCTCATTCGAACGGAAACCGAAAGGTCTAGTGCCCTTTTTTAAGTGACCGAAAAATTGGAGGGCAACTAGGCCCCCTCCCACACTCATTTCTTCCCAAAGTCACCTGATCAAGATTTTGAGATAGCCATTTTGTTCAGCACAGTCGAAAACCTCATAAATATGTCTTTGAGAATGACTTAATCCCCACAGTTCCTGGGGGAAGGGCTGTAAGTTATGTACTTTGCCCATTGTTTACATATAGTATTTGTTATTTGGAAGTATGCAGACATTTTCAGGAGGGATTTTTTCTGGTGGGGAGGGGGGTCGGAGGAGGGGGCTAAGTAGGAGGATCTTTCCATGTAGGATATTGTCATGGGGGAAGGGACATTTCTATGAGGGGGGAGGGTGTCGGATTTCCCAGCATTATTTAAAAAAACGATCAGAAATTAAATAAAAAAACAAGTTTTTTCAACTGAAATTAAGGACCAACATTAAAATTTAAAACGAACAGAAATTATTCCATGTATGAGAGGTTCTCCCCAAGGCCGTATCCAGGGGGGATTACCCGGTTTGACCCCCCCCCCCCCCCGAAATTTTTGACCGAGTCGAAAATTAGTCTAAAAAATACCTGTAAAGACAAAACCTTACCAGAAAAAAGATGCTATAAAAAAAATCGGGAAAAAATCGGGTAACCCCTCCCCCTCCGAACAAAAATCCTGGATACCTGCTTGGTTCTTAATATCAATACCTCACTTAAGTTAACGCTTAAGTTTGTTTAGTACTTTCAAAAACCTATCTATTCTAATTAAACGGCTTTTAAGAATTGGAACAAAAATCGTAAAATTCGTAGCGTAAAGAGCGAGGTATTGACTAGGGAGAGAAACCCCTCATTTACGTAATAAAAATATACGAATATAAAAGTTCGTTACGTAAGTTATTTCGTATGTTACGTCAGATCAAATTTCGAGAAAGCCATTTAGCCAAAAAAGTAAAATTAATATGCAAACTTCATTTTAATTATTCATGCACGGTGAGCCAAAATCAAAGCTGCATTAATTCAAAAACGTTCAGAAATTAAATAAAAAAACAAGTTTTTTTAAACTGAAAATAAGAAGCAACATTAAAACTTAAAACGAACAGAAATTATTCCGTGTATGAAAGGGGTTGTCCCCTCCTCAACGCCTTGCTCTTTATGCTAAAGTTTTTATCGTTATAAAAATTAGAGTTGTGAGAAAGAGTCAAACTTTAGCGTAAAGAGCAAAGCGTTGAGGAGGGGGCAGCCCTTTCATATACGGAATAATTTCTGTTCGTTTTAATTTTTAATGTCGCCCCTTACTTTCAGTTAAAAAAACTTGTTTGTTTTTATTTAGTTATTATAAGGATCCATTCAGAAAAACACGAGCGTTAGTCATTGCTTGACATTCTGGTTCTTACGAACTTTTCCTGTAAGATCTTATCGAGTTAATCATACGAATTTAGCACAGATTTAAAAAATACTATTTGATTGGGCTAGGAAACTGTCAGTTTTAATTTGTGATTTTTTTTATATATATAATCGCCTTGACATTCTCTTAAAAATTCGAAAGATTTGACCGATTTTCGTTTGAGGTTTACCATACAGTATTGGACTTTAAGTTCCAAAGAAACAACAACTAATATTAATTTAGTTTCAAAGAAATTTTGCTTGAAAATGAACTGACAACAAATTTGAACTGCCAACCAATCATATTAGAAGCAAAGTTTGTTTCCAGAATAGGACGAAAACAGGTTAATAAAACAAATTGGATTTAGAATCTGTATTTTCGTGTGTGTGTAAGTACAGTAGGATACCACACAGGAATCACTCTCTAAGGGAAGTGTTTATCTGAACTAATTGCTATTTATAGATGGTATCCCAAAAGTCCCTTTATAAAGAAAAGCCAAACTGCTTCTCCATATATTTGCATAAAAAAAAGCTCGTTTTTTATGCTTGTTTTTTTCCGGGATTCAAGATCCCAAATCAAGATATAATAACCGTACTGAAAATACAAAATACTTACACCTTTCTGCAATTCACGCTCTTGTTTCTGCTACGAGTCAAAGCCGAGCTTTTTCACGGCATCTGTCGGCAGCCGTCTTGCAAAATAAGAAGACCATCACCAGTTTGTAATCGAAACATAAGGGAGCAAGAGGATTTGCCACGCTGAACACGCAAATTCGAAGCGAAAAATAATGTGTATCGCACGTTAATTATCGATGGATACACTTTGAATGTTCGATTAGTAGAAATTACTCACAAGTTCACGCTGTGCTTGGGTCAAAATATGACTCGATTCCTAGTCTATCATCGATATTAGACTATTTATAGCTAGTTTTCTCGAATGGGGCTCCCTAGACCTACAAAATGCTTACATGCTCTTTGAGAAAGAGAGGTATAAGCTAATGTAATATTTATCACGTAGATTCAGATGAAAAACAATGAAATGGACATAGTTTATGGTATGCAAGGACTTTTTTAGACAAGTAATATATTTTAATAGTTATAGATGGTTAAAAGGGTTGAAACATATTGATTTCAGGCATAGTACTCTAGCTTAAACCTTGCTTGGCTCAACTTGAATCCAACTGAAGACTTCAAGTCAACTCGAGCTTCAACTCGAGGTCACCCCTATTATTACACTACTAAATAATTCACTGGTCTCAGAATATGGTTTGGACTTTAAACTAGGAAACCTTAGAACGTATGACAAAAGTACAATTTTTTTCAGAATTGAAAGGATGGCAATTTTGTGTGACAAAAATATTAACATCTCTTCTGCCCCAGAAAGAATACAAATTACTACGAAATGCTCGTAAGTATTTCTAACCATGTAGAGGTCCAACTCTCATGGTTGTCTTTGTTGAGGTCCGACATTTAAGTTCATCGTTTTAAAACTTATTCTAATAATACAATAAACCATACTCTCAACAACCCCCATTCTTGCTCCCAAAAATTTCTCCTTAAAATCCACTTCTGGAATTAATGGGTAAACAAAAAGAAAAGAAAGAAGATCTCATTAATACAAGCAGTGTACATTGGATAAGAGCAAGGACCAATATTATAATCCCTAGTCGTCCCATCTCTATTTGAAGCAGGTATATCTTAGGTATATTACCGTTTTATAAAAACTAGGAGCTATTTACTTTCCCCTCAACTATGCTATGATGTTCGAACAGATTAGCCCTGTAGAATTATTAACAACCTATCTTACAAAAAAAAATTAGTTTAAGTTGTAAGGATTGGTACAAAGCGATTTTCTCGATTACATAGCTCATACTAGCTGTCATTAATGTCAATTATAAATCTTTTTCACACACTTTGAAATCGTCCTTCCAGCAGCTTAATGTCCTAAACTTGTACATGTTCTGTCTTCCATGAAACCATGTAGCCTTTTTTTTGTGTGCAGTTAAAGACACAAAGACAGTAAGATAGCCCTGTGTTTTTTGCCTTAATCTCGTTGAATATGCAACTGGATTCGTCATTCACATTAAGATTCATTTGTGTACATTTGCTTGAGAATACACATGGAAAAATGATGACTTTAATTATATGTCATCTTTTTTCTTATATTCAATGTGACTTTTGATGGGGAAGAAACAAAAATCAAATTCATGAACCTTTGCTCAATGACTTGTAAAATTAAGTTCTCCTTTTCTTGGTTTTGAGCGCTTTAATGACTCTCAACTAATCGGGAGAAGATAAATATTTTTAACCATTGGCCGCCAAGAATCAGAATACATTAAGTGCAAATACAAGCTTGAATAATTGAAGCTTGAATTTATTTGTGGTAAAGCAAAACCCTGAAGACTTTTTAAGGGCATCAGACCCTTCCCCCTTGGAATATCCTTTTTATCTTCCATTAAAGATTGGGATTGTACCCATCCATAGCCGCGTTTTCAGGCTCAGCGGGTTCGAACATGGGTTGTCCTTGTCTAGTTTCAAGTTTCTAGTTTTTCGTCTAGTTTTGTCTAGTTTCAGCGAGTTCGAAGCTTCAACCCGTGTTTGATACACTAGATGCACTGACGCACAACGCTTAATGCACTAGACGAGAACAACCCGTGTTCGAACCTGCTGATCCGTGAACAACCCGTCTTTAAACACGGGTTGTTCGCGTCTAGCGCATCAAGCGTTGTGCAGCAGTGCATCTAGTGCATCAAACACGGGGTTGAAGCTTCGAACCCGCTGAAACTAGACAAAACTAGACGAAAAACTAGAAACTTGAAACTAGACGAGGACAACCCGCGTTCGAACCCGCTGAGCCTGAAAACACGGCTCATGTTGTTATGTATCAATGGGTCGCCCATTTTATGCCGTATCCTCCTCCCAAAACGCCATGATTTCAGAACCCTGTATCCAACTCCATTACGTTCCGAGCCTGCTCTGCAAGTTAGAGACGCGCTACTTGAATATCGGAAGGCTCATACGATCATAAATTCAGAAACCTAGTGCCCTTTCTAAGCAGCAAAATAGATCAGAGGTGACTTCATTGTGGATCCTTCGCGCCCCGTGAATTCACATGGTATCTGAACCCAATTTTGGGTTGGTAATTAGAAAGTCTTTCGGCCTCTCTATCCCCAGCATCACGTATTGCAGACACGATCCATCTATTTTACCTCAGGATTAATTAAAGATCATTTTTTCAGAATGATCAAAAACAGTATGTAATTTTATGTTAATACAAAGATTAAATTTAGTCAATGCCGATCTTGACTTTGGGGCCCCACTTGGTACCGAACCAAAATTGACACGAAAAAAGATAAATTTGAATCATATTCCAAGACATTTGTTTAGTAATTACAAGCTGCATTTTCAAATTTGAGAAAATCTAGTTTTACCAAAAGTATCCAAAACGTAAAATATAAATTACAAGCTACAAAATTGTTTTTCAATTACTCAGGTTACATTCTGTAATTTGAGACATTCTAACCTTATACCACACGTTTAACCCACAAAACATAATGCTATAGAGGTATTAATGAAACCACACCCTACATGCAACAAGCTGGAATGTTAAAGCTTGTGGAAATTGGTAAGCTGCAAAGATTTATAAACTGTAAAATTGAAGGGCTAACTAAGAATTCGCGGGCCCCTACTCCCCCTCAAACTCGTACAAGTTAAGGTGTTTTACCATTATATACACATTGCACCATTCTCGACTTAGGGTTATTCCGGGATCCTTTTTCTTTAGTTGGCTAGACCGTCTATGTATATTACTTACTGGATGCAGCTATGCAGATGCTATTCAGTAGCTTCCCTTTGTGTTCAACGTTAAAGGTCTGTGTAGAAGGGAAGGGTCTCTCGGATGATGGCAGGTTTGCTTTCGCACTTTGTATAACTCTGTTAAGGATAATCCGGAACATTGTCTGAGTCGGTGTCGGCCTGTTGGGGGTTAGAGATTGTTTGTTCCGAGATGGTGAATGGCTTCTTCCAGATGTTTTAAGAGTACTTCATATCTGTTTGTTTGTTTAGTAGGATGTTGTTTTGTCAAAATGTTTGTAATAAGGAAAGGACATAGATGTGTATGTTTTGTTTTCTTATAACACGTTATCTGGATAATGAAATAAGTTTTGAAAATAAACAAAACTTTTATTTATAAAGTTTTTACTAGACCCTGCTCTAGATCAGTCATATAAGTAGACGATAAGTCGATTTGAAACCTTTTTTTGTGTGATTTCCACCCCTTCCCCTACCTTGATGTAAATTCATATGAATGTAAATTCTTTTTTTTGTGAAGATTTTGGAATTAAACACAAGTTACAAATCCGTCATATTCACCAATCTTACTCAACACACCTTAGCACGGATCCTCACGTACTCTTAAAGAAAAACGATGACATGTTTAAATTAGTATGCAAATTGATGCTGTCTACTTTTCCCATTAGAGTTAGACACAAATCATTGTGTTAATATAATTACTATATTATAGCAGCTTCATTGAACTAGACACTTATTTATTAAACACTATTACTTGTGCAACTTGTGCTGAAGAAAGTATATGATAGACACGCAAAGTGCTAGATTTTAAATACATTCGATTACAATCTATATCACCGTCCATTACAACAGCATTAATGATCCTTTTAAATAATTTAGCACCGTATTGAATAGTTTTCCAACTGATTAGGCTACTGTATCTTTCATTTTAAGTTTCAATTATCAACGTAGCTTCTAGATCAAGATTTCTCGGCTTTCTTCAAGCCGTTACAAAGACAAACTTAGTCAGGCTATTGGTTGCCTACAATGGTAGCATAGCTTGTTACAGCTGCCAGCGCGCCTAAGAACTCAATACCTTATTCTCAATCTCTGAGTATTTGGTTTTGGAACAAGTATGCTGACACTGTTAGGCTTAATGACGCTGTGTCCTAATTCTATAATAAAGCTATAGCGAGTTTGTTTGAAATAAGGCCGTATCCAGAGAAGGGGGGATCCGATAGTATCAACATACTATCGTATTCGGACACGGCATTATTGCCTGACTCGTAAGAACGTAACAAAGGTGTGTGTAAACAAATGTTTAATGCATTTTTTAAAATTTACTCCTATCCCCCCCCCACAAAAATCCTTGATACGGCCTTAGTTTGAAATGTAATCTCGAGATTAACTTGTGTTGAATGGTACAAACATTATGTGCCCATAACGATATAGCTTTGAGATGTTACTTATTTACCTGATTTAAGTTCAATGATCCCGCTGACAATTAGATATAGGTAACACTCCTCTGGAAAACTCTTCGGCAAAATATTGTCATGATGTTCTAAGAGCTTCATGTCGTGACAGCTCTATAATGTTTGCTGGTGGCCTAAGTTCTCAATCCATCTCTCAATAGCGATCTAACAATATCGCACCAAATTGTGCCGTCTAAAGAATAATTCTGTGCATTGGCGTCAATTCATAAAAATTGGAGGGGGAGGGGCAAATATATTTTCAAATTCTATTGTTTTTGTTTAATTTTTTCAATGATGATACCGAAAAGGGCATTTTTCAGTGAAAATTCAAAAAGGGTACTTTTCGAAATCTAAACGGAGGGACAAAAAGTTAGGGGGAACCAATCCCCCCCACCGATCCTCCCAAGTGACGGCACTGGTTCTATAGAAAGCCAAAAAACTAAAATTGTTATTGAGCCTAACAACGACAACATATAATTTGAAAACTTTAAAAAATAATACAACACCCGATTAGAGCATATAAAGTATTCTAAAATCAAAACTCCTAAAAGCTATTCTTGCAGTAGATTCAAATAACAATTTTTCTTTTCTCATTAGAAAGTATGTCAGAAAGAAGCACGACATGGGGGCCGTCCATTGGACCTAAAGAAGACAACTGGCTTTAAAGACGACGGACAGTCCCTCCGGCTTGAAATTTCAGACCTTAGTGAAGGCTGGTCCACAAAATCATCCTCTTTCAGTCAGGTAAATATATCGTGTCCACCTTTTCTTTGCTTGGCTTTTTAATGATAATTGTCCAACTTAGTTCAGCTTTTGGCTTTACACTTTAATTGGAGTATTCTAATATTACTTTCGTAAAATATGTGAATGTCGTAACTATAAAGGGAAGTAAGGTGCTTATTTTCTATAAAAAAAATTGCCTCAAAAGCACTAAATTATTGGGTTTGGTGCTTGGTAATCTTAATCCACACCGGCACTGCAAAAGGAAAATATAATATGTATATACATGCACTTTTTAGGTTTGTACAGCATATCCCAAGTCTAGTGCAACCAGCAGGGCCAACTGCGGGGGAGGGTTATCAAAGGGTGGACATATGCCTCCTAATTTCCCCCCCTCTAGATTTTGGAAAAAAACCTTTTTGGGAAGGGTGGATTTATTGTTTTTTTTTATTGAAAAATACCTTTTTTAGGTATTTTTGTTGAAGAAGTTGAGAACCGACAAATTTGTCCCCTTTTAGTTTTGAAGCCCCCCCCCTTGTAAATTTTCATGAATTGAATGAAACTTGACCTAAATGAAACAGTTGAAAGAATGAACATGTTATGTTAACTGAATGAAACACAAACGTGAAATTAACTGAATGTGACAAGCAGACATTTCAGAAAATACTCTCCTTTTAAGCTTATCTAGGTTTGGAGAAAAGACAATTGCATGAATTTTGAAGTTGTGCATGGGCTTTTAGGGGGGGGGGGGGACCAGGCACTTACTTCTAAATTTTGTTTAGTATCCTCTTATTTAGTATTGTATTTTTAATACAGACGAAAAATAATCGTGATTTGTCTGATTCATTTTTCTTCTTCTTTTACCAATAAATTTATCAATTAGAAGTTTTGAACATTCAGACTTTCAAGTAAATTGGATTGTTTAAATTGAGTTTTCCTGTGTTTAAATATTTATGTATAATCGGTACTTAAGCATTAGATGGTCACTTTTATATATTGTGAAAGGAAACCAGTCACGAAAAACCCGCCAGACGGTTTAACTGCAAGATACCGCTATAGAGAAATGCAATGCAAAACGTTGTTTCCATTGCGTTTACGATATTTAAATTGTTGTTTTTAGGGTTTAGGGGGGGATGGTACATAGATTAGGTTAGTTACGCATTTAATATATGCTATTTTTACCCCCCCCCCCCCTAATGTGTAAATATATAGCCCAAGTTTGTTTATAAACTATTATATATTCATCCTATTTTATTTTATTTCATTAGCGTTAACCAAACTTGACTTCTTTAGCAGTATATAGAAGTGACAATCTAATGCCCAAGTACCGTATAATCTTATGTATAATGTGAAGTTTAAATTGAATCCTCTAATTGTATTTATATGTTGTTTATTGTATTTGTATGTTGTTTTTTTTCGTGGCCACGGCCTTGATGTATTTTTTGTATCAAATATACTATACTATCTTTATAGAGGATGGGAAAAACTGTGGTGTTTAAAATAACACCCTGTATTAACATTAATAAGAAAAAAAAAATATTGTTGCAGGAAATTCCATTTGAATTAATCTGGTGCTCTCAGCAAACAGTTTATTCAACGTTCACCATCATAAAACGATCTTCCCAAACATCAGAGCTTTCTTGTACAATTTCTGCCAAACAGTCATTGCAATGCCAGACCCTAATACGAATCTCGAGGTCAGATCTTAGAAAGATCGCGACGCAAAGTCCAGTCCCGCAGCGGTGGCTGAATTCGGTAGTGAACTCATCTAGAAATCAAATTTCCACTGTTATTCAGGAAAATTACAATCAACCATTCAGGTAAGGATTTTTGTCAATATGTTTCGCTGTGTTCGAAGTGCTTTGCTCATTAATCAACTAAATATTGAAGGGGCTCCACGATTTTTTATTAACTGAAATAAATGGAGTAAAACCCCGCAGGAGCGCAGTGGTGACTAAGTAAAACTCATTAGGTTTACACACTTTCTAAGTGTGAGAATCTAGAGGCCGTCCAAACATAAGGGCTGCTAATCATTAGAGAAAAAATATTTGACAGAGGTGGTACCAGTTTGTCAATCCACTACTAACTTATCAATGCTTTGGTTCTATATTTGCTTGTTCTTAATTCGGGATTCGAAAATGGAAACGTACTATTTATCTTTCCCACTTTTCAGTTTGATAGATTATATTCATTTAGACAGGGAGGAAGGGGGGGGGGGGTGCTCTGAGTCATAAAGCTTGCCTTTTTTGTCTATTTTGCGGCCCCCCCACCTCTCACTCCGGAGATATATTCTTGCAAATTTACTAAATTCATCAGATAAGCAAATTTCTTATTGGATAAATTGTTAATTTACTTGAAATGTGTTGAGTTTGTTATTTTTTGTGGCCAAATTGATTTTTTTTTTTTTTTTTTTACTTACACTTTGGCCAATTTTGCCCATAAGCTTAAATTTATCGAGGGTACACATTCCCAGAAGATATGTAGAATGAAGGCACGAAGAGTATAGGTGAGCATTACTACCTTAAACTGGGCATAGCGTAATTTTAAAGGGTTTGAAATTATTCTTTATTGCTCAAATAATATGAGCATATGAGTCATATTAGAAAGAAACTCTCAAGATTTGACAAAAGAAATGTAAAAGAGATAACAAAGAAAGAAAATAATCTCTCATTAAAATAAACAAAAAAAAATGTTTCTTGTAATTATCAACCAATCAGTTTTGTTATAAAATATGGATCAGCACCAAGTATGAGATAACAGGATTCCGAATTGTTAAGCCTAGGTGGGGGGGGGGTCATGAAACCTTTCATATTTATTTTCTGAATATTGCAAAATAGTATATCTATTAGTATATTTGAGGGTTTCTTCTAAGGATCAGCTGCTTCGTTACTCTTTTCTCTGGTGCCCCTTTCATAAAGTTAAAACTCGACTTTGATTTGCTATAATTCAAACTTATCAGTTTAGTAATTCAGCATAGGAGTAATTTTAAAGCAGTGCTTGCCTTTTTACTTGTCTCAATACTTGTCCTACTAATCTATGTTCTAATTGAAGGTCTAATGTCGCATGTCCTTTTGTATAGCCTTTTTTTTCTATTTTGATAGTTATGCTTGTTCTACGGCTTATATGCAAGAGGCAATTAGTTACGCTAGCCTTAATTAATAAACATATTCTCCAGGTGTCGCTTCTCATTATTGCCACACCGGCTTATCCTCGTACTCACGATTATGTTTCCTGAAAAAAAGTTAATCATCCAAAGGTTTTGAATAAGCGATTTAAATGTGGTGTAATAAGTAACGTTGGGGAAGTCATTTGCTGTTAACCGTCGGGTGACATTTGATCAGCAATACAGAAACATGGAATCTGAAGAGGATTTGATCCCTGAACCTCTGGCAAGGCTGTATTGAGAGGGATACCGGGTTTGCCAACCCCTCCTCACGAAAGTTTTGTCAGACTGGCAAAAACGTGACAAAAATGCATAAAAACAAATATTTGACGAGTTTTCTTAAGTTTCTTTTGTAAAACCCCCTCCAAAAAATACATCCTCCCGAACAAGAACCCTGGATATGCCCTTGTCTTCAGGTACGTAGAATTAAATTGTAATGAATACTGTGGCATAGCGAAGGATCTGGTAGCCCTCTTACCGTTCCTCTACTTTGATTGCTATATACATTTAAGTATATACATATTTCTAATTTCATTTGCCGCTTAATTAATTGAAAAATGTATTGATGAACACGAGACTGTCAAAAAGATTCAGAAGTTCATGGCAATATCAGAATAATTACGCTGGTGCGAGTATTTCAGTGTCAAAAGAAATTTATATATTTGTCAGAAGGAAAAAACAGAAAAATCATGGCGCTACAAATTTCTTCATTAAAGTTGTTAGTCCTTCATATAAGACCTACAGGTTACAGGTAAGTAATAGGATTCCCCCTCTCCCTACTGTAATGGCTTTCCTAGCCACTTTGCAAATCTCGCGTAATCCCTGATACATCTATGAAGTGATGGTTTTGTTTTACATGTGTATTCCTTACCAAACCAACAAACCCTGATAAGCAAAATATAAATAGACGAATAAAGGAAAATGTAAATAAAAGACAAAAAGTTAATGACGAAAAATAATAAAGGCTTATGGAAAAAAGAGGAAAACTCAATAGCTTTCTCTTTCTATTTTTCTCTCTTGACTTATCCTTTTTAAATTACCTTATCCCTCTCAACGGATTTTCTCTCTCAACTTTCCTTTTTCTGTGACAAATTAAAGAATTAAGTTTTATTAACCTTCGTTGATAAATTTACAAAAAATGCAAGACTTCTGTAAACAAAATTCGTTATCTGCAACTACATGTATTTATCCCCTGTTGTAAGCGCCACCTATGGGCGGAGGTGTGGTTGAAGAAAGAAGAGCTGCCTTAAAGATGCTGCGGTGAATTAGCCACCATTGTGGAGAAAGTAGCGTTGGAAGAGTTATACAAAACATAAAGAATTTCCTTCTTATAATATATGGCAGGGGATTCGATCATTTCGAATGGACAAGCCGCACAATCCGTGGTTCGGGAACCGGCATCTAACATCGTGGTTCGGCCTCCCTGATTTACGGGAAAAAGTGACTGTGCTACGGGAAAGCTGTCGGAATCTGCAGGCCTTACTGCGCACCATAATTTACGTCGCTTTATGTAAATAATTGTTAAGCGTGCAAGTTTGCTTTTTGTTCTTGATGTACTCCACTTCTTTTTGTTCATAGTCAGTAATAAATGAAATATTATTAATATTTTTATATGTTCCAGAAAAATGGAAGATTGGCAAGCTGTATCTCCGATTATAAAAAGCAAGCTATTTTGTTCTAGCATTAGATTTAATTTAACTGACACTACTTATATTTCCATAATGTTTAGATTTGTCCGTAGTGGTTTTGAGCTTGTTGTAACCATATGAGTTATGATTAGCTGTGTGGCATAAGCCATTAGTAGAATATATTATCGATCATCACTAAATTTATCACACTTTGTTAAGCTATTAATTTCAAAAAAATGAATCAAAAGATTTGAAAAGGTTATGACCTTAGGAATTTTAGGTGTATGTAAATAAAATATGGACTATGAGTCTTCAAATGTCAGATTTGAATTAAATTGTCATTATATTAACAGAGTGATGCTTTTGCAATTTTGTTTCATAAGACATTTTGATTTTTATCTTTATGGCTTTCCATTTGTTATGTGTTGAGTTCCTCATAATAAAGCTAATGTCTTTCGGAGTAATATGGATTCATTATAAATTAGACAGAGGTTAGGAACTTGTGCATCATGGCGCGTTTGTGCGTTGCTAGATAGTAGTAGCTGGATACTTTTCTCGGGGGGGGGGGTCAGAATTGGATGAGATGAAAAAACAGTATTTAGTATATTACTGAAGAAAACCCCAATATTATTACTTTTAACAGTATTTTCTTACTTGAATACATAAGCCCCCCCTCCTCAACCTCCGCTTTCTATGCCAAAGTTTGCCTTATCTCTCTAAACTTTAATAATGAATGCTATAACACATGTGCAATTGGAAATGGGGTTAAGAGTATTTTGCCCAATGTTTCAAAGGATTTTGAAACTCTGGAAAAGGGATTTTAACAGCAATATATACATAAAAAACATGTCTTCAATGGTATTCCCAGACTAGTAAAATTAATTGAGTTTACCGTTACCAATTGAAAGTACTTGACATAATAAAATTTGTATTAATCCAGAAAAAAGGGACAAACACCCCTCCCCCAATAAAAAAAAATGGAAATCTAAATATCTTTTGTATGGAATCAGTAATGGTAAAATACGGGAAGAGGGATCGTTCAAACTTACTTTTGATGTTCTAGCGTCACTTTGAGTAACAAAAAAAATCGTACACCACCAAAATGCCGATTTCTGCCAATTTAAGCCACAAGATAATATTTGTGACCTGTAGATGGGCAAAACACTGTTGTGTGTAAATTCTGAGACTGCTATAGTGCTTAGAACTATCAATATACTTCTTTTGAACGGCCTTCCAGCATCAGAGGCCATGCCTTCTTATAGTGGTATACATATCCCTAAATACGTGTACTGTCAATGTAAAACGGGCCGGGGGTAAAATTTGTCCAATGAGCCTCCGTTCTCTTGAAAAATTTTGAATTCATTGCATACAAGATGTCAGTGGCTGATCCAGGGGGCGTGGGGGCGTGCACCCCCTAACGTAAACGAAAGTAGTGTAATTTACTTAATTAACGCAAGTTTGAGTTTATTTAACTTGCTCCTAACGCAAGTTTATCGGATCAACCTCTTTTGTGCCCCCCCCCCCTAAAAAGAGTCCTGGATCCGCCCTTGCAAGATGTAACCCCGTCAAGTAAATTCTTATGAAAATGTGAGTCTTTAGCGTAGAGGGGAGGGGATTGGGAGTTTCATATTTCTAATTTCACATTTCTAGTAATCCTGAATATTATATTGAAAACGGACTGGAATTAAATGAAAAAAAAATTCTGATGAAATAGGAGTAAAAATAAAACTTAAAACGAACAGACACTATTCTATAAGAGAAGGGGACCGTTACTCCCTGTGGCCCCATTCTCTGCGCTTAAGCTTAGCTTATGTATTACTTAGGGTCTAGACACTAATCTACAATTTGTTAAAACTGTAACGTAAACAGCGAGAAGCTTAGGGGACAGAAGGTCTCCTTTTTTATTTAATTAAATTTTAAAATTCAATTAAGTAAGAAACACGGAGATGTTATGTTGCAAAGATTAAATATAGCCTGTCATGTAGCAGAAAACGGTCCAGAGCTGATGGTGCTTCTGTTGATTGAATATCAAGTTGCCATTGTCAAAACTGGGGTAATTTTCTATGAAGCAGGGGTGAACTGTCCCCAGACCCCATCTTGCCCCTCCTATACCCCAGTTTGCCCACTCAAGATGAAGTTTAGCTTATTCAAATATTTTGTCAAAACTAAGATAAGCCTGGATAACTCAAGCATCTATAGAAACAAGTCAGGTTTCTTTAGTATATCTTTGCCTTTATGGTACTATATGGCTTGTTTTCATATTTTCACTGTCATTTTGGCTTGATTTGGCTCCAAGTTTGCCCCCACCCCCCTGGATTTTGACGAAATTACGTCACTGACTGTCCATACAGATGAAAAACCAAGGAATAAGTTGGAAGAAAAGCCAATACTTTGAAAGCTTAAAAATTGTACTGGCAAACCTTTTTTCTTTTTTTAGGTTACCAATAAGTGTAAAAAGGCAGTTGAGTTTATCCCTTGACCCGCCAAACGCGAGAGGCAGTGATTGGCGGCTACTGGCAGAAGAACTCAAGTTTCAGAGGTAATTTTTAATTTAGTATTCTATTCCTATTGAGTGCATTGCCATGTTTTGGAAACAATCGTGTTTTGACCACTTATCCGATTATCGAAACAATTAATAAGCTCTTAGTACTTCCTCAGGGGGTCACAATAAACCTCTGATAAATAAATAAAGCGCTGGTTTAAAATACAAAGGTATTACAATCATAGACGTATTATTAAAATTATAAATATATGATTGCAATTCAATCCCCAAGCCTAAGAAATTTGCCGTTTAAATTTACTTATTTTGTAGCAGTTGGTAACCAAGAGCTAGGTCACTAGGAACAATCAAGGGCGTCAATTGGGGGAGGGAGAAAAAAAACCTTTTCGGGGGGTATTTTCACTGAAAATGCCCTTTTGGTATTTTCATGACAATCCCCCCCCCATATTTTGGAAATACATTTCTGGGGGTATTTTCATTGAAAATGCTTTTTTGGCGTTTTCACTGACATAATTAAACAAAAGCCCAATTTACCCGCCTCTCTCCCTAAATTAATATGAATTGACGCCATTGGAAATAATCCTTCAGTTTGCAATCCTAAAAATATTATGATAGTGATCAACTAAAATGAGCAAAGGAAACAAGAATGTTAGAACGAATTTTTGAACAACTTAGGGAATTTTCTAAAACAAGGTTATGTTTTAAGAGCGCAATGAACTACGATGTACCGTTCGTATTTTGATTTGCTTGAATAGTTGAGAAAATTTAGAGTTAAGTTCGAATAAGTTTTAGCAAAATATTTTTTGGGGCAGTCAATATACTGCTCTAAAAAATATATCGTCTATGTTTTATCCCCCCCCCCCTCCCCCGCTCTACCACTGTTTAGTGTTTTTACTTTATTTTGATCGCTAAATTTGTGTACAAGTAAATATCTTTCTCACGATTCTTCTACTGCAACCCATGATATTTTGCTCTCTTAATTTATATTGGGAAATCATTGTCTGATCAGATTTTCTTGTATTTTGAGTGATTATATCTAATTTCTCTCCAATTATGTTAGCATGATTTTTTGTCTGCCAGAGTATCGGTTCTTTCCGTCTAATTCCGAGAGCCAATTACTCGTGCAAAATTATATTTCAGCACGAATGCAATCAAAGAGGTTGCGCGTTGATTTTTTTACATTAAACAGGGCCGTATCCAGGGGAGTTAGGGGCTTTGACCCCCTCCCCTCCCTCGACATGTTTATCCGACTCATAAAAAATGTAACAAAAATGAATATAAACAAATTTGTGATGTGTTCTTTGAAGTGCTTTCTTATAACTTCCCCCCGAAAAAATTCTTTTGTAACACCCCCCCCCCCCCCC
>JAQQPU010001257.1:59491-85676 GCA_029168905.1 Artemia sp. Kazakhstan ARC1039 | reverse complement strand
CATTTGCACGATGGTTCAGTTACACAAGGGTTCAGTTGCACGGTGGTTCAGTTGCATGATGGTTCAGTTACACGGTGGTTCAGTTGCACGATGGCTCAGTTGCACGGTGGTTCAGTTGTACGGTGGTTCAGTTGTACGGTGGTTCAGTTGCACGGGGGTTCAGTTACACGGGGGTTTAGTTAGATTGGGGTTCAGTTAAATGGGGTTTAGGTACACGAGTGTTTAATTAAATGGGGTTCAGTTGCCCGGTGGTTCAGTTACACAGTGGCTCAGTTAGACGGTGGTTCCGTTACAGGGGTTCAGTTGCTTGTGGTTCAGTTACACAGTGGTTCAGTTACAAGCACACCTAAAATTTTGGTTGAAAGTCTCTGGGGGAAAAGAGGCCGTGGGAGCTTGAACCCTATTCTTTTTGGTCACTTAAAAAAGGGTACGACAACTTTTGATTTCTGTCCGAACGAGCCCTCTCCCGATCTGCTAGGATCGGTAGTTCAATATAATCACCCCGCGGAAAAAAAATATTAAACATACATCCGTGATATTTCTTCTGGTAAAAAAAAAATCCTCATTTTTATAGATAGGAGCTTGAAACCATTAAAATAGTGTTTTCTGATCTGCGGAATCTACTGGTATTATTTTCATTAAGACCGCTTTACTTTTTGGGGGTGTTTCCCCCATTTTTCAAAATTTGGGGAATTTTTTTTCAGGCTAGTAGCATTTGATGGGTAACAATAAACTTAACCAATCTTATATAATGAAAATCCTCATCAAAATTAAATTTTTTTAATGTATCAGAGTTTTAGCGACGGTCTTGTCCTTTTATGGCTTACCATACACATACATTTAAGTGATTACTGCTATGTACGAGAATAACACTGCTCTGGTTAAGGTAAGAAATGAGGTCAACAACTTGTTTCGTATTAAATCAGGACTTAAGCAGGGTTGTGTTCTATCCCTCTTTATATGGATCATTTTGATGGACTTTGTCATAAGAAGCACAGGAAAGGCAATGGGAGTACACGGAATCAAATGGGGGAAAAGAGCTTTCTTGGACTTAAATTATGCTGGTGATTTAGTCATCCTATATGGAAGTCACTAAAGGCTAGGGATAAGTGGAAATGAAAAGGAGAGAATGGATCACGAAAATATTGATCAAGTTGACAGTATCACTTACCTTGGTAGTATTATTTGTAAAGAAAGTAGGAGCTGAGAAGATATTAAAAGTAGAACAGCCTCGGCTCAGGGTGATTTTTTCGGTTCACAGTTTTTTTTTTTCACCGTTTTTTTTCACAGTTGAAAAAAGTTTGCAAGAATAGGATGATAAGTCTGCAAACCAAGATTAGAATATTGGAAGCTACAATGATGACAGTAGTAAAAAATGGTTCTGAAGCATGGGCGCTCCGAAAAAAACGGACGAAGATTTGCTAGATGTTTTCCAGAAAAATTGCTTACTTCCGCTTTCTAGGTTCCATTCCGCTTTCTAGGGCTATAATGAGAGAAACACTGAAATGGCTAGGACACGTTCTGTGGATGAAGGATGACAGATTGCCAAAGAATGTCCTTTTTGGCCAATCATTTATGGCTAAACGAAAAGCAGGTTGTCCGTGGTTGGGGTAGAAGGATGTTGTAAAGAAAGTTTTAAGGGAAATGGTAACTTCCTTGGAGAGGGTAAATAGGGAGGCTTTAAATAGATTAGGATGGAGGATGAATGTGCGTAGCTGTGTTGGCGTCAGGTGAATTAGTGCTGCGGTGAGTTGTCTGTAGTAGTAGTACTAGTAACTGCTATCAAAATTCTGGTTTTTAGAGTCTCTGCTACTATTGGGCCGAGGCTCTCCTCACTTACAGTCACTGCTCACCAGGAACTGTTTGATTATAAAAGTGTCATAGCTGTTTCCTGTCGAAATAACGACACTTTTTGCAGTAAAACTTTGATGACAACCGAAAAATCTAAGAACCAAATATCAGCGATTGAAAATTTTTCTTATGGGAAACTATCTGGACACCTAATGTTGAGCTTTCGTATACAGAAAAACCTAATATTGGCAAAGCGGTCAACAAAGGAGAATAAAAAATAAAAAGAAAAGAAGTTACTATACATTCCTATGGAAACATTCAAGAATTTCATTAGTTTCATTTTTCCCCCGAGGAAGGGGTCTCAAAAATTCTTTCATTCTTTGATCTTCTTTTAAGTTAAAATTGCGTAATAAGAATTCTTGCGAAGGGAAAGAAAATGAAACAAAGATAGGAATTGCTTTGTTTTTTTTTTAATTATGGTTTTTGTATTGTTTTTCGGAACACTGTTTTCCACTTCAAGAAACGCGTCACTCAAGAAATGTGTTATAACCACCAATTGTATTTTAAAATACATTTAAATAATTCATGTAAATGATTCATTTAAATAAATAGTTAAACATAAGAAAAACTACCGATTAATATAAATAATTAATTCCTTAGAATTCATATATTGAATATATAAATTCTAAATTCGGAAATATAATTATTTCCGTTTGTTCTAAGTTCTAATGTTGCTCCTTACTTTCAGTTGAAAAGACATTTCTTTTTAGTTAATTTTTCTTTCTTTCAAATTATGCCAAAAATAAATTATGCCCCCCAAAGTTTTCCTCCACACTTAAAATTTTTCTCGCAGATAATACCACCTCCCCTCCCAAAAATGTCTGTACACTTCCCGATAACAAATACTATATGTAAACAATAGGCAGATTCTATAGATTACAGCCCTTTGCTCAGGAGCTGTGTGTGTGTGTGTGGGGGGGGGGGGGGGTTAATTCACCGCCAGAGGTATTGTTATTGGACTTTGTCAACTATGATGAAAAAAATGACTCAAAACTTTGATCTGATAATTTTGGGGGGAAAAGGGGTGTTGGAAGTGGGATAGTTGCCCTCTGATCTTTTTGGTCGCTTAAACTCTGCCTGCTAGGATCCTTGCCTCTCGGAGCTTGGTGAGCAGCCTGTGTCTAACCAGGAAAGGAGGAGGGCTGGGCGATAGGCTAATTCCATATTTTTCATACGGATAACCTTGAAACCAGATACTTAACTATGCAATTGGTATTTAATGTGACATTTCGGAAATAAGTATGAATCATTTCTCTGAATGAAAATCCGTTTTCATTCAGCGTTGCTTGCAAGTGAAATACGAAATAGAATTTAGACTCTTGTGATAATATCTCTGGACTGTTATTTATATATGATTATTAATCGTGATTTGGATTACTGAAGCAGGAATACGTAAGCAGTGTGTGAGAGGATTGAAATTTTTGAAAAATGAATAACTCAAACGGAGGGACTATAGCTTTAACTGAGGCTATGCCTGAGGGTACAGCCAGTGCTCAGCTTTACAGGAAATTAATTTCAAGCTAGATCTGATACCACGATTAATTGAGGGTACTGAAAAGACTTTGCCAGAAGTTTTAGTGAAGGTTACATCAGTTGAAAGCCAGTTTTCTTCTTTGAACGAAAAACTATCTGAAAATGTCAAAGCTTGTGAAGAGATGAAAGGAGAAATTGAGATGCTTCGGAAGAATTTACGAGCAGCTACCATGCGGGCTGACGCATTTGATGAAGAACTGAGAAGATGTAATGTTGTCCTATATAACTTCGAACCTATTAATCCTGCTATATATATGCTGAAGCAAGAAATAATTATGGTTCTTAATAAGGGTATACCGGACTTAAATCTGAACCGTTGTGACGTCAAAGACGTGTTCAGAGTGCGTGCGGGACCAGTCTTACTAAAGATGAACTCTGTTGAATTTCGCGGGATAATTCTTAAGTCTAATCCCCTTTTGAAGAGAAATGGGTTGTCGGCTGCCCCTGATTATAGTGCCAGGCAAAGAAAATCCCGTAAAAACCTTAAACCGGTCTTAGAGTACGCTTTGTCGAAACACCACCAAGCTAGGCTTAGGGGTGAAAAGTTATACATCGACGGCAGAGTGTTTGTTTATGACTTTTTTTCGGAATGTGTTAAGGAAGTAACCACCAGCTCCAGTGAAGTGACCAAACAGGGGCCTCCTCGAAACGGGTTAGCAGAAACAAGAGAAGTCGAACTAGCTAAAGGACCGGCTAGCGAAAAAACGGACATTTCCGTCGCTGGCAGAGTTGTGTCTGAAAGCTCTGAGAGTGATAGTCAAGCCGAGAGTGATATCGAGACGGTGATTGAATTTAATATACGTGATCCGAAACCAAATTTCTCGAAAGGGGCTCCGCGTCCTGTCTGGAATTCTCCAATAGCTGCGAAAAATACTGAAAAGCGAAAAGCCTGGGAGGTCATAAGCCCGGACGATCAAAATCGCATTGATGTCCGTAATGTTGCAAGAAAGGACTCTAGATCTGACGGCGAAGAGCTAACTACAGAGGTCAGTCGAGGAGCACCAGAGCTGCGTCATCAAAAGATTATTATAGACTTTCATACTTACCTGATGAGCCAGAAACGCCCTTTGTCCTGCCGACACATGACCAGCTTCTTCTAAGTGAATAGGGACAGTGTGGCCATGTTCACCCTATGCAAGTAATCATATGGAATGTCCAGGGTGTGAGAAATAAGGTTGAACAAGTACTGAAGGACCTAGGTGTTGTTGATATTATTGCTCTTGTGGAGTCGTGGCATAGTGACGATACAGTGCCTTATTTTGAAGGATACTGGGTAGAAAATGTGGCGCGTAAACCAGCAAAGAATATGAGATATTACGGAGGTATTTTGTTGTTAATTAAGCAAGGTCGTTTCCGTAAACATTCTCGATTTTCTAGTGTATCGGAGAATATTATATGGGTTCGGATTCATCTTGTTAGTGGTAAAAGTGTGATTTTAGGTGCCGTGTGTATTGCCCCCTAGAATAGTTCGTATATAGTAGAAGTGACATGGGATTTATTAGAGGAGGAGCTAAGGCAATTGCGATTAGTTTTGATAAGGATTATTTTTGGTGGTGGGGGACTTTAGTGCTAATACGGGAATATGTAAGGACATTAATCAAGTTTCATTTGTTGATACGCCGGACCTGATACCTGATATTTATAAGACATCTAGAAGGAGCAAAGATATTGAAAGAAGGGTTAATTGTTGGGGTAGACGGCTTCTGGAACTGTGTTCAGACAATGCATTAGTGATTGGAAATGGAAGATTTGGGAAGGATGGGGAGGAGGGTGAGTTTACCTGTCTGTCGGGGACAAACCCTAGTGTAATTGATTATGTTTTGTTTGATATTGAACTCTTGGCCCTGACAGTTGATGTTGAGGTTCTTAGGGTCGTAGGTTCTGACCAATTACCAGTTGAGATTAAGCTTTACCTTGGAAGAGGAGTTCCAAGGAATAAAAAAGGTGATATTCCTACTAGGAGGGTTACAAAGGATCTTTGTTTTTCAGGGAAGTTTTTAAAGAGTGAATGGAGCAAAGAGGAGCTGGAGTTGATGAAAGAGGAGTTTTTGAGGCCTGAAATAATTGAGAAAGTTGAGAGTCTGCATGATGAATCAAGAGATATAGATGAAATTTTGGAAGATTTGGGTTTTGTGATTTATGAGTGTGCTTGTGTGTCAGAGAAACCAAATATGAAAAGGAAAAATAGTTTTTTTGAGGATGAATCTAGTTCTTTTAAAAGGAATTGGAGGAGTTATTAGATTTGGTAAATGCTTGCTCTGTAGAGGAAGAAAGGCAGAGCTTGTTTTTACGGTTTAAGGAAAGGAGAAGGGAATATAATAGGCTAAAACGGAGAAAAAAACGAGAGAAAATTAGAGAGGAACAGAAAGAGATAGAGAAGGCTTATATGGTAGGGGATACAAAGCAATTTTGGTCAGGAATAAGGCAGGAGAATGGACAAGGAAAAGGCCAATTACAGATCCCTGAAGCTGATACTTGGCCTAGTTTTCTTGAGAGTATAGATGAAGATTCTAGTGGCCTTGATAGTGAAGAATCAAGGGTTGTTCCGCAGTTTCCGATGAAAGAAAAAGATTATGAGTTAGTGAAGGAGGTAACCTCAGATGAAGATAGGAAAGTAGTAAAGAAGATGAAGGGAGGATCAAGGCCAGGAATAGATGGTATACCAGCAGTTTTGTTAAAGAGGTTTCTTGATGTTTTTTTGCTAGTTTTAGTGAATATTTTAAATAGAATTATAAGTAGTGGTGTATGGCCTTCACTATGGAAAGTATCGATTATGGTACCTCTATTTAAGAAAGGTAGTCCTAGTGATCATGAAAGCTATAGGTTCATAACATTAGCGCCTGCACTTAGTAAAATTTTAGAAAAGATTTTGGACAATCGGTTGAATGAATGGTTGGAGGGTTATGGGGTAATTAAAGAGGAGCAGGGGGGTTTCAGGAAAGGGTATAGTACGTCGGATAGAGCATTTGTGTTAAGTACACTGATAGAGAAGTATGGATCAGGTAGAAAAAAGCTGTATGTTGCGTTTCTAGACTTAAGAAAGGCATTCGACAATGTAGATAGAGATCTCCTTGAAAAGTTTTTAAGAGATGTAGGTCTACCTTTAAGTTTTATTCGTTTATTTGTTGGTATGTATTCTGGGACTAAGTCTATGGTCAGGGTTGCAGGTTCGGGATTTTCCAGGCTATTTGACCTTAAGAAAGGAGTGAAGCAGGGCAGCACCATGTCCCCGAGACTGTTCAGTTTGTTTTTGAATGATATGGTGGAATTTCTGGAAGAAAAATGGGCTTCAAAGCTGTGTCTTGGAAAAATTAATTTTTCGGTGTTATTATTTACGGATGACACTGCATTGGTGGCGAAGTTGGCAAGAGAGCTTCAGATGTTACTGGATTTAATTGAGGAATAATTACAAATGAAAAAGTTACAGCTGAACGTTATGAAAACTAAAGGGGTTGTTTTCAGTAAAAGGAATGAAAAACTAGATAATATATTTGTATTTAGAGGACAAAAAATTAGAAGTAGTTGAAAAAATAAAGTATCTTGGTTATATCTTCCAAAGTAATGGTGGATGGAGTTCTCATATTAAAGAAGTGTTAAATAGGGGAAGAGCTGCAACATTTTCACTTTTCAGGAATAAAATTAGTGGAATAAAGAATTTGTCTTTGCATAGGAGGTTTTTTTTTATCTAAGATTATGCCGATTCTCCATTACGGGGCAGAGATCTAGGGACATGAGAACGCTGCCCAGTTGGAAAGCGTTCAGCTAGGTTATTTTAAGAGATTTTACGGGTTGCATAGAATGACCCATACCCAGTTTCTTAAAGGAGACCTTGGACTGTGGTCTCTTAAAAGTTATAGGACAGTCTAAATGACAAAATTTTGGCTAAGGGTTGTACAGTTACCCAGTGATAGGTTTACTGAAGGCTGCATATGATGAGTTACTTCAGCTACATAGGAAAAGATCTTGGCCTTTTAAAGTTAAAGAGGTATTGGATAAGACAGGTTTTTCTTTCGCATGGAATGATGGCCTTGGACCAACTTGTCAACAATTACAGTTGGACAAGGAAATTAAGCGGGTGCTGAAGGACCAGACGATACAGAAATGGGGTGAGGAGATTAAGAATTCGGAAACTTTAATGTATTATAATGAGGTTAAGATAATTTATGGTCAGGAATTTTACTTTAAGTTAAATTTACCGTCTAGATCCCTTACATATTGGATGCAGCTACGATCTAATTGCCTTCCGATTCGTTCGAGATTCGTTCGATTCGTTCGAGGAAAAGTGTCCCGGACGGCAGGTTTGCTTGCCCTCTTTGCCAAGAAGAGGAGGAGAATTTGGAGCATTGTCTGAGTCGTTGTCGAGGTCTTTTGGGGGTAAGGGAAAGTTTATTTGGGAATGATGGAGTGCTGCTTCCTGATGCCTTGAAAAGTACGTCGTCACAATTTATTTGTCTATTGGGAAGATATCTTGATGAGTATTTTGCAAAAAGAAGAAGAGTAGTTTTTATTTTATTTTTATTTTTTTTCTTTATTATTGTGACGAGTGCTGTAATTTGTTAATCTTGTATGTTATTTGTGTACATGGCCACATTTTGGCCTGAAATACACGTTATCTTATCTATCTTATCCCTTTAAAAATTTTAGATGATTTTCGGTTCCTCCAGCTTGACATAAGCGAAGAATCTATAAGTCTGCTTAAAGTCATGACACCATTGTATAAGTTTAGAATGGCAGAGCCGCAGGAGTTGACGGCTAACAGTCTGAACTCTTGAAGCATGGAGCTGCATTTATTGACGAGCCCCTTCACAAGGCTCTTTCTCAGATTTGGGAAACTGAAAATATTCCCATCGGGTGAACAGCTGACTGCAATAACTGGTGAGGTATCACTCTGCAGTCTGTAGGGAGTAAAATTTTCTGCCAAGTACTACTGAACCGCATTCAGTCATAAGTCAATGTAATACTAAGAGATGAGCAGCATGGGTTTCGACCAGGGAGATCGTGCGCTGATTTGATATTCAGTTTGAGGGTACTCATAGAAGAAGCAAACGAATAGCCGACTGAGATTATTATTTCCTTCATTGACTTTTTGAAAGCGCGTTTGACTCGGTCCACAGAGACTCACTATGGAGAATACTACGGTATTGTAAACTCCCCGACAAGATTGTTCGTATGATTATCACACTATACGAAAATCACTTATGTGCTGTACGGACTGATGATGTAGACCCTACCGAATGGTTCAGTGTGAAGTCTACTGTCTGCCAAGGATGTATCCTCTCCCCAGTGCTATTTGCTAATCTCATCGACTACGTACTTCGAATATGTAATTTCAGAGGTGGAACTCAGCTGAACCAAAACCGCACATTCTGTGACGGTAATTTTGCTGATGATGTAACCCTCCTATGTCATTTAAGAGAGGACCTACATAATAATATCGCTGTAGTCTTCGGCATGGCCGGGCGAGTTGTTCTCTCAATCAGTACACCGAAAACAAAACCCATGCGAAATAACGTCAATACCCTACCTGCCTCACCGCTCAAAGTCGGATCTTACGTACTAGAGGAAGTTAAGTGTTCAAGTACCTTGGCAGTGTCGTTATATGTCATGGTATCCTTGAGCGGGAAATTGCCGCACGCATTGCAGGCTCAGGAAGCGCCTTCAATAAACTAAGAAATGTGCGGAGGAATCCATCATATTAAACAGTTCGTAGTAACGAACTGTAAGTAAGAAGCGACCCGGCTCAATAGTAACCAAAACTCCAAAAAACAGAATTTTGATGCCAATAGATATGTCAAATAAATCTGATTTTTATGCTGACTTCAAATATATAAGTTTCATCAAGTTTAGCCTTACCCATTAAAAGTTATGCGCCTGAGAAAATTTGACTTATTCTCGAAAAAAGGGGGGAAAATCCCCTAAAAGTCATTGAACTTTAATGAATCACACCATCGGATTTAGCGTATCAGACAACCCTACTGTTGAAGTTTAAAGCTAATATCTGCAAAAATGTGGAATTTTGTATTTTTTGTCAGAACAAAGATCACGGATGCGTGTTTATTTGTTTGTTTTTTGTTTTTTTTCCCTGGGGTGATCGTATCGACCCAGTGGTCCTAGAATATCGTGGGAGAGCTCATCCGAACGGAAATTAAAAGTTCTAGTGCCCTTTTTAAGTGACAAAAAAAATGGAGGGCAACTAGGCCCCCTCCCACGCTCATTTTTTTCCCATAGTCACCCGATCAAAATTTTGAGATAGCTATTTTGTTCAGCATGGTCGAAAATATGATAACTATGTCTTTTAGGATGACTTAATCCCCCCAAGTCCCCGGGGGGAGGGCTGAAAGTTATGAACTTTATCCAATGTTAACATATAATATTGGTTATTGGGAAGTATACAGACGTTTTCAGAGGGAATTTTTTCTGGTAGTGGGGGGGGGGGAAGTGGGTCGGGGGTTATGTGAGAGGATCTTACCGTGAAGGAAGTTTTCATGGGAGAAGGGACATTGCTATGAAGGGGGCGCCGGATTTCCCAGCATTATATTGGATTTCCGGATTTCCCAGTATTGTATTGGTTATTGGGAAGTATACAGACATTTTCAGGAAGGATTTTTTCTGGTGGGGGGGGGGGCTGGAGGAGGGGGTTACTCGGGAGAATCTTTCCGTGGAGGATGTTTCTTGGGGGTAAGAGACATTTCTATGAAGGGGGCGCCGGATTTCCAAGCATTATTCAAAAAACGATCAGAAATTAAATTAAAAAAAAAACAAGTTCTTTCAACTGAAAGTAAGAAGCAACATTAGAACTTAAAACGAACAAAAATTATAATGTATATAGGGGGTTCTCCCCCAAGTCAATCCCTCGCTCTTTACTCTACAGATTTTTTTAGTGCTTTCAAAAGAGCTATCTATTCTAATTAAACGGCCTTTGTGATTCAGGGGTTTGTGAATTAAACATTTTTTTTAACTTTTAACGTAAAGAGCGTGGTATTGAGTAAGGGGAGAACCCCCCTCATATACGTAATAATATATACGTATTCAAAAAACAATAAAAAAAAACAAGCGATACGGCTCAATAGTAATCGAAACTTTTAAAAACGGAATTTTGATGTCAATAAATGTATCAAAAGAATGGGCTTATAATGCTGATTCTAAATATATAAATTTTATTAAGTTTAGTATTACTCATCAAAGGCTACGAGCCTGAGAAAATTTACCTGATTTTTTAAAGAGGGAGGAAACACCCCCTACAAGTGAAAAAATTTTAATGAAAATCACACCGTCAGATTCAGCGTATCAGAAAACCCTATTACATAGGTTTCAAGATCATATCTGCAAATATCTGCAACTTTGTAGTTTTTGTCAGAAGAAAAATATACGAATATAGAAGTTCGTTGCGTAAGTTAATTTGTAAATTACGTCAGAACCAAATTTAGAGACAGCCATTTAGCAAAAGAAAAGTAAAATTTTTATGCAAATTGTTTTTACTTATTCAATGACGGTGAGCCAAAATAAAAGCTGCATTAACTAGTAACGATCAGAATTCAAATAAAAAAAACAAGTTTTTTAAACTGAAAGTAAGGAGCGACATTAAAACTTAAAACGAACAGAGATTATTCCGTATATGAAAGGGGTTGTCCCCTCCTCAACGCCTTGCTCTTTACGCTAAAGTTTTTTATTGTTTAACAAAAATAGAGTTGTGAGAAAGTAAAACTTTAGCGTAAAGAGCGAGGCGTTGAGGAGGGGACAGCCCCTTTCATATACGGAATAATTTCTGTTCGTTTTAAGTTTTAATGTCGCTCCTTACTTTCAGTTAAAAAAACTTGTTTTTTTTATTTAATTCCCTTAAGCTCAAGCTCCGGCTTTTCAATTGAGGTTTTTCATGCTATTTAAGTTCTTGAAAAAAAATTTCAACAAATGTTAAATAGTGTTATTATAGAATTTTGGGTAGATAGGAGGGAGAATATAATTCAATGAATTCAAAAACTGCAGAATCTTTGGCCTTCTATAGGATTGGAAACATTTTGCCTTCCATCCTGTTACAACCTAGAATATAGACTTAGGTCTCCTTGACTTAGGTGTCCTGACGGGCGCTGGTTAGTATAGAGAGTGACGTTTGCCTCTTCCGTCCACTTCGGTCCAGTTCAAGTATTTGTGCTTCGCTCGGTCTGATGTTGTCCATCGCCATAAACTCAGACAGGCTGTTGGACCACCGTTTCTTCGGTCAGCTGTGGAGTTGCTTCCAACTGGCTTCCATAGGGTAAAAGCCAAAGATCATCTTTGCTGGTAAGTGCAGGGGCATTTGAATTAGGTGTCCAAGCCATCGTAAGGCACACTCAGTGCGTGGGTAGAAAAATGCGACTGCTTGGTGAGCTGCAGCAGCTTCTCATTACTCATGAAATCAAACCACCTTAGACCTTTGATCCTTCTCAGGCTCTTCATCTGAAGTACATCGACGGCATTTAGTGTTGCGGTTGATGCATGCCTTGTTTCAGCTCCGAAAAGCATTACAGAACCGACGAGGGCGTTGAAAATTTGCAGCTTAGTTGATCGACTGATGTTCGGTCTTCGCCAAAGGTGATGGTTCAGCTTACCCATAGCAGAAGGCACTTTGGATATCATTGGTTGATATTATATTATATTTTGCTGCAATTCCTTGTTTGTTTAAGTAAATGCATTTTGAAATCGTTCGTTAAAATGAGCTCTGTTATTTAGCTAAAAAAAAAAAAAAAAATGGGAATATAACCTCAAGAATAAATACGACCAGATTTGCTTACTTACGGAGGATCCCTTGGCTCTGAAGTTTTAATTGACGCGTTTTCGTAGCCTGAAATTTAAAAACAGACTAGTGTTTTAAAAAACTGATATTTTTAAAACTAAGAATCAACACAGCCCAACTTTTTTCCAATTTATTTGTCCTTGATAAGCTTGCCTTTGTCCTCCCTTCAAGTAAAATTTTTAGAATGTTCTTAAGCCCCTTCCCTAAAGTTTTGAACTGTTCAACATTCATTTGCCCTTTCCTTTCCTTTAAATTTTCTGAAAGTTTCAATGTAATAACCCCAGCCATTCCCGAGACTTCGCATTTATGAATAAATGTATATTTCATTTTTTTTTTATCTCTTTGGGGATTAAATAAAAAAATTTTTTTAACTGAAAGTAAGGAGGGATATTAAAATTTTGAAACGAACAGAAATTATTCCCTATACGAAAGGGGCTGTCCCCTCCTCAACGCCTCTTTCTTTACGCTAAAGTTTTTTATTGTTATAAAAAACAGAGTGGCGAGAAAGAGTCAAACTTTAGCGTAAAGAGCGAGGCATTGAAGAGGGGAGAGCCCCTTTCATATACGGAATAGTTTCTGTTCGTTTAAGGTTTTATGTGGCTCCTTACTTCAGTCAAAAGAAACTAGTTTATTTTTATTTAATTCCTGAACGTTTTTGAATTAATGCAGATTTTGATTTTCGCTCACCGTAACATAACATATGTAACATTTCAATTAATTTAAAACAAAATATGTATATTATTTTTTTTGTTTAAATGGCTTTCTCGAAAGCTGTTTAATTTTATTTCCGAACGTTTTTATTAGTAATAAATATAAGTAGTATAGCTACAATATTTACAAGCGGGGTGTCTCCCCATATAGCTTTAATATTTACAAGCGGGGTGTCTCACCATATAGCTATAATACTTCCGAGCAAAGTGTCTCCCGCCATACAAGCAGACAGTGTAACGACCGGATTCAACCACCATGAAAAATTCGTGCTGTTGTTTCTGTTAAAAGTGCGGGATGTTTTCATGGTATGGTGATTCGTTCACTCTGACATTGAGCATGGATATAAAAAGTCCAATACCGAGTCAGTATCTCAGTCAATAAGTTAAATTTGAATAGTTTACATTATTTCAAATTGTAGAAATAAAACGTTCAAATATTGTGAGAATGAGTAGTTTCACACTATTACACCTCGAAGGAGCCGACAGTGATGTTGTGAAGACAAGGGCCCCCAATGTAGCAGTTGAAATTGGAAAGGATTCCCGACTAACATTTGAGTGGGATGAGATGTTTGGCAGATACGTTATATCATTGAGTAAATTTAAGTCAGATGGACAATTATGCTTTGCTGCAAAAGTGAATATAATGTATTTATCACGACTACAGCATGGATTGAATGCTATTATGAAGCACATTGAGGAAAATGGATTGACTCACCTAACGCAAAGAGAGTGAAAATATATTCTTTTATTATATTTCTGTCAATAAAAATGTTTTTTCTTATAATGTTTTTTTTTTGATTAGACACTCTAGATGATCGTTTATTCCACTCTCTCTCTCTCTATGGTGGGTGGTGGTAGTGGTGGTGGTGGTGGTGGTGTCCAATAGGTATTGAGATTATGCAAAAAGTAGAAACTTGCATTTGATATTTTAGTCTATAGTTGGTAGTGTGAGTACAAGAATGATTGGATTTGAGAAACAGAAGATCTTATGGAATCTAGTCAAATTGGAAAAATTTTTAGTGTTAGATGATGACTTTTTGGAATTATCTCTTCAACGGAAAATATTTTCTCTAGAAATACTTAACTGTATAATGGGATCTGATTCTCCATCCTTGGATTATTGTATGAAGCTTATGCATTGTGAATCAAATGCATTTACTCAATTTGTTGATATATTAATTGAAACGAAGCAAAATGACATTGTGATTCTGCTTTTAACCACTACCTAGAAATTCATTCTTTAAAACAGTAGGAAATAAGTTTTTGTGACGATGCTCGATTACTCCTCCTCCTCCTCCTAGAAGACAATGTTATTTTTTATTGATTTTGAGTCAGTTTCTTTCTGGCAGTGAGGCGGAAAACATCGGAAAATGTTTCATACATGTTCACTATGTTTACAGCATATAAGGATATGCTGTACAAATTAAGGACTGTAATACCTGTCTTGAAGAGACTTGTGACTCTTATCCTAATGGATATTTATGCTCCAATTGTCATTTTGATTAGTGTGACCAGTGGGAAACTACTTACCCTGGTATGATTGGAAAAAACCCTAAACATGACTTTAGTTTATTTCTAAGAGATTGGTATCGTCGCGGCTTTAAATTGTATTGGGAAGAAGAATTTGGTGCACGTTTCAATTGTAAAAACATGAAGAGAGATTGGTTCCTGCGTCATCGTTGTGAGGACAATGCAAGTAATGATTATAAACCTCGCGATTTTAATTTGGCTGTGACAGAAAGTGATTCTTCAAATGAGAATATTGTGTGCGACATTACTTCAAATAATCAGATAGAAACAGGTGAATTTTTCAATATGAATCGTAATAGTATCATTGACTTCACAAGAAGCTTTAATAAAAATGAAGTTACAATATATTGTGGAAAATGTGATCCGGACTTTGCACAACAGGATCAGTACAAGTTGAATCCAAATGATCTGAAACCACTAATCGTTGTCGACGACGATGACTATGATGATGATGATGATGGTAATCTAAATGACTATGAAGAAGAAGAAATCTAAATAAATGAAGACAATAGACTTTTTTATAGTGCATATATATTTTATTAATAAACAAATTCACATACATTTTTAAAACACTTTATTCTTAGGGCACTGAAATCAATACTGTACAGGTCTGAGAGGGTATTTTCTACTAGAAAGTCATTCAAACGTGGACTGTGTACATAAATGTTGAGAAATTCACTGAAAGTATAATCACGACATCGAAAAATGAAATAAAGTAATGCATGAAAACCACAGCTTTTGGTCGATAGATCCTGTACTCACATCCCATTTTGAATAATTGTCTTCCCACTTCCTTCAAGGTAGTTTTTGATGTGTGGTGTGTAGAATGCATATGGTAGACCAAGAGGATCAAAAAATTCTATATTCTTCGCTGTTTGATAGATGCATAGCCAATGACCCGTCAGCACAGTCGATGGGCTACTATTAACAATGATAATGGTTTTGTTAACAGTATGAATATATAGAAGGAAATCTGAGGGTATACAATAGGATTTGTATTTGGACATAAAAGGATCCAGGTTAAATACATAGATTATTTGAGTTGTGTTCATGGTGCCAAGTCTAAAAGAACACTACCATCGGGGGTAATTTCCCAGCAGGTTTCAAATTGATTGAGTGACATTAATGTTGCACTTTCTGTCAATGGTTTGTCAAAGGTACACTCCAAACGTACAGTACCCGTTCGGACAATACTCATATCTTGAGTACCAGACAAGTCCAAAACAATGATACCATGACTTTTTGTGAACATTGAATCGGTAATACCATTTTCATATAGTTGAGAATCTCGATCTAGGGATTGCATTGTCAACTCATATAGGGTCCTATAGGATTTATTAAAGAATAAATTGTAGAGAGGAATTCCGTTTACTTTACAGACAAGAGAGGAAAGTCCAAATAATTCAAATTCATGTGGCGAGGTTGTCCACGATCCTATGGCACTGTCACTTTTTACAACAGCCAAGGCGAGTTTCGATGGAATTTCACCATTGATAAATGAAGAATCGGTGTAGGTACTTGATCCAGTGGCAATATGACGTTGATTGGCGATTGTGTTAGGAACGAGCAGTTTGATATTATTTCCAGAGGCTCTTAGTTTTTCAATTGCCAAAGCAACAGAACTCATAACCTGTTGTTTTCGCACATGAAGTATTGCTGAAGTGAGATTGACGTTAGCATCGGGTGCTGCATCAAGTGTTTTTCTCAATATGAAATTGGACGGTGCAAGTTGTAACTTTATATCAATTTTTACATTGGGGGGCATCCATTGGGATATATTGAATATTTCATGATTGAGTCTACCAACTAGATGATACTCCTTGCTCACTGCCCAAGTGAGTTCACCGTCAGTATCAACATTTGTTCTATAGCCATAGCCCATTGGCAGACCTCTCAATTTCTTATAGGCCATTGGAGTCATCAACATAAATTGTATGTAATTAGCATAGTTTGATATTTTGTTGCTGGTGCTCACCAATGTTCCATTTATGTAGACACATATTTGTTTAAATAAGTTGTGTAGTATACCATTCTCATAGGATAGTCCATCGACGTTGGAGGGAGGTGAATTGTCAGACTTTTTCCTCACCACAACTTTTAAATCAATAAATGTGGACGATAAATCTATGAAGTAGTCTTCATTGGAATAAATTTGAGAATGCATGTTTTTCCAGAGAGGGGTTGCTGTGGATAGAATTGTTCATAGTACCCATGTTTTACACTGACATCCATACTTTCTGCATTGAAAAGATTTAGAGATGTGGTGGCAGTGGGATGAGATTCCTTGTGGGGTAGATATGCCATCTAGGAAAAGAAATCCCTTTTCGATCTAACAATTTTTCTTCTTGGTTTCTTTTTCTTACTTTTCTTTGACAAGAGTGATGATGATGTCTTTCGCTTCTGACCTGAGTAGAGACTGATGAGTGAAAAGATGTTTCTCTTCCTTTTAAAACCTTTTCCACGTTGTTTCAATCGCTCGCCAAGAGATCATGCACTGGACCTGAGATTTTTTTAAACACTTTCTTTAAAATCTTTACCATCCCCCCAATCGTGTAGCGTAGAAAATGCAAAATCTGCAGCAACTGGCGCAATATATTTTTTAGCCAGCGGTATTGCAGAACAAAACAGCTTAGCAAACAAGCTGCCAAGACCGTAGCCCGACATTGACGAACGGCCTTTATAATAGTCCATTCCATGACCCAATTGTCGTGGTTGGAGAGCAGTAACATAACAATCAATATTAGGGCATACAAATATATTTTTTCTATTAGCCATTTTGTTGTTGTTGTCGTCGAATGGGTCGAAAATGACATGTAATCACGGCCAAACCTTTTGTTATTGCTAGAGGATCACCTAATTCACTTCTTAGTGTTAACTGACAGAGTTCCAAATACGAAGTGTTTATAGGTACATACTGAAGGTGCTTTATATTATAGTGATGAACATGTTCATGGGTTGTTTTTCGTTCAAGAACACGTAGGAGGGGGACATTTGAATTACCAACTCTGGATGTTTCCACAAAGGATGCGTAGAGAAATATGCAAGAGTCCGAGACGAGACCAGATGGATAATCAGTGAAAATAACTTTATCCATCCCGCTAACAGTTCCAGCGTTTTCCCCATTGATCATATTCTGTTTAAAGCCAAGAACATATCTCAGATTATCATTGAGATGAATCAGTTCAGTGTCAACGGGTGAGGTAATGTAAATCCTATCAAGTTCCATTGAATAATTAAAATGGAAGGTAGCATTCCTGCGAAATGATATTTTTCTATTGATTGCACGACACAAATCCGACATAGTACCATATTCTTTATATTTCAATGTAACATCCGGGTATTAACTAGATTTAAGTGCTTCAACCCATTCATACTCGACAAAGAGTGACCAATCGAAGGGTATAACTTTTATATTATACACACGATCCTTTTTCAGGATATCATAGGTATTTTTGAGAATGCAGTCGACAAGAGCCACTTCATACTTTCCATCATCGAATTTGATGGCGGGGGAGAGTTTCATCCAAAAATCACTAGTTTTATTCAAATCATTGTAGAGGGGATCAGAGACATTGGACATAAACGTTATATAAAAATCATTGGGCATTGTCAATATCTTCAACACTGATCCAAGAATCAAAATCAGAGTTGTATCCTAGCCAACGAACAAGCAACTGTTTCATACCCCTGTGAGTACGAGTCTTTAATATCTTTTCAATCTGATAGATTCCGGTGTTTTTAACTTTTTGTAATTCATAATCATAAAAGCCACCAAGAATCTCATCATCTTTCATGTCACGTAGACGATATGTTATGGGTGTAGTGTCCAAGAGTTTGGAGACTTTAAAAAGTTCAGTGGACCATAAGTAATTACCCCTTTCAAAAATATTAGTAGTTCGATTAATTCAAACAGTATCACCAACATTGAATTTCTTCTTTTTCTTCTCATTACCAACACCACCACCACCATTGGAATACTGTTTAAGAAAAGTGTCAAATGTATTGACATCATGATGAAATTCTGTTGGGGTTGAGTTGGACAGGGATCAATGTGGACGTTGATTATAAATCAACATGATTTTATCCAAATCATGAATAAAAGCAGCAGTATTTTTTAAAGTGCAATATCTAGAAATTAAAAGTCGAATGGTTCTTATCAGTCGTTCGGCCAATGCTGCCTTTATTGGACTATGACTATGATAGAGGATTGTATTATATTTCAGTAGAACCTTCTTTACATGGGGTTTAACAAATTCACTACCCCGATCCGTTTGAATCTTCTTATAGAAATCCTGTTCAAGAATGATTTCCAGAGGTTTAGCAACTTCATCGCCGCTCTTTGACCGCAGTGGAATGGCATATGCATAGCGACTAAAAACACTGATTTCAAGTAGAATGTACTTGTAGGGGTGATTGTGACGCCGTTGAATCTCATCCAGAGTCAAAAGATCAGCTTGTAGTATTTGTAATGGGAAAAAGGCTTTAGTTTTTTGATAGTGATTACCACGAACTCTACAATTACGATGTAGAGTGTAACTTGATTCATTCTGTAGATACTCTGCCGCCCGATTCTTTTCAAGTCCAGTGACTTGAGCAAGTGTGGTGGGTGAACTTCAACTTCCCACTGCACCAATATTCTCATAAACATGTTTTAATGCTTCAACCATTTTGAACGTAAACACGTAGTGAAGTGTCCACTGCCCATTTGCATACTAACAGGTGATGGTGAGGGGGATGGAGTGATATTAAGACGTCTTCGCTTGACTCCCCCACTCATAACTTTTGTCAAATCATTGTTTCCACTTGGCGTGCTAGTAGTATTTTCCAAAAATGATTTAAAAACATCTTTTGATATTTGACTAAATTCCTTTAATCGTTTTAAAATATGTTTATTGGCAATAAGGCTTTTGGGAAAGTTTGATGAGTTTAAAAATGTGTGCAGGTGACTGTCAAATGATACAAGTCTTTTACGATTCGTGACCAAATATGATAATAAATCAAGTAGAATATAGGTCTTGCCATGGATTACAACCTGATTCCCATTGGCATCAATTTGAACATGTTCACTGTCATTGAGATATGTCAAGAGTCTTTTACACTGTTCACGATAGGAATGTGGCATTAGATCTGCAAAACTTATCATAACTTTAGACAAATCTTTTTCTTCTTCTTTTGGTATTATCGTTGTTGATGATGATGATGATGATCGAGTCATTTCCTTATTGGATTCAATGACATTTACTTTGAGGGGTCTCTCACGATAGGGCTTGTGTTTGTCCACTCGGCGAAGTGCATTTTGAAGCAGAATCAATTTTTCATCGTCGGCAATTATCTCGCTGTTAATGAATTTATTGATATTGTCCTCTAAATGTTCCTTTGGCGAAAGGGCGAGTTCAATTGGAGTCAATTTATAGGGTTTGCCATTCTCTCTCTCTCTCTAGAGAAAACTGTTTACAAGTCCTGCAATGATTGGCAGTAAAAGTGTAAAGAAGTTACCACCCGCTTGAAGAAGTCGTTTTTATTTAAAATCGTTTCCTTTTTTTTGCTTGCCACTGATGCTAGGGAGCGTACAAGGGAACGATGTTGCTTTGTCTGTTGCTTAACACCTTCTGTCAGTTGAACATTGACTTCGGTTAGATTTAAACAAAGTTCAGATACGAGATTAATGAATTCTCTGTCGACACCGTGTTTGAGTATGGCCTTCCTAAGTCGTGGTTTTGAATTACCTAGGACGGTGAATAAATGTTGATGTTCATGTAGTTTCTTCAGTGTCATGATTACAACTAACGACCTTTTTTACTGTTCACTGGCAGATATACAGTAATTTCATTGTCAAAAATATCGGTGACTACACGCAGATCCTTGGGTGTGTTCTGATTCAGGTCCAATAGAATATATCCGTAGGGTTTGCTGGTAGCCTTATTTTAGGCCGAGAGTAGGAATTTCGGTTCACCTGGATACAGCTGTCTGTTTAAAGTTATGAGGGAACGGGAATCACGAACAACCCTGTAGATTATATAGTAGGTGCAATTCAAAGCAAGTGTTCTCATACACTTGCTCCGCTGAAACAGATTGTGTAGAACTAGAGTTACGGAGATCCGTTGATGATGAGATCGGACAGTGAACAATTGTATCTTCTCCTGAGACCATTCTTCAATGGACTCAGCTAGATCGTCAATAATCAACCAAGAGTCTGATTCAATACTGTTGAAAATCCAAGCCCATATATGAATTTTGTGTCTGGGGCAACCGTTTTTATTCTATCATAGGATTCTTGCCAAACACTGTAGCAATAGTAAATTTTAGTTTGATTTTCTAAAAACATTTTATCACGATTTTGAATTATTTTTGTTAAAAGTGTCGTTTTGCCGGACATTGATGGTCCTCATAGAAACGATCTGAATGGTGTTTTAAATTGATACATGTTCCCTTCAACAGTTCACCTAGATAACTAACTGTAGACTATAGCTGTCTAATGACTAAATAATTTCCCTACTACTTCTACTACTCCGTTCAAGAATAATAAAAATGAGAAGAAGACGAATAAAGAATCATATTTTCTTTTATAATACACACACACATAAAAAAGTTACAACACTTAAAAAATACTACATTGAAAAAAACACATTAAACATGAAAAAATACACTTTTTTAAATTCATTTATAATAAAAAATACAACATTTACATAGACACTAGAAAAAAACAAAAAACACTTTAATAGATACACTTTTCTTTTTTTTAATTTATTTATAAAAACATACAACATTTAATGAATAATGCACTTAAAATAATAATATCAAACAATTTTATTTACAGCATTTTAAATTTTGGGATCCCCCCCTGGGGGCGGCCGCTGCGGCGGCCGGGAATCGGGGCCAAAAAACAATTTGAACACTTTTTTATTTACGAAAAAAACAACATACGACTCTGCCTTGCTATAAAAAAAAACAAAAAAAAAACTGCTTAGTAGTGAAAAAAGCTACTGCTGAGTTGTGAAAAAAAATAATGCTGAATTGGAAAAAAATATCTATTATAAAAGAATCCCACCACCACCACCCAATCATTTACTATTTAATTTTTTCCCGACCGAGGCGATGTCTATAATCTCGACACACACCTCGGTCAGAAGTTAAATAATGTCCATGGGGTAGCACCTTCACACCATCCGCACACATATAGACTTTATCTGACACGGGACACATGGCTATTTTATGTCGATATTTCTAGGTACTTCCTTGCTAAGTGCGCTCATTTCTGGGACTGTGCTCGTTGTAGTTTCCGACATTGAAGATTGTATATCTCTTACTGAGGTCTCATATGTAGGCGTGGTTGTCTTGATGTCTTTTCTTTTTCTTTCTGTAGGATTTTTAGTGCCCAGCTCTAAAGGAAAAAATTGATAAATAATATTTTGTGCCAAAATCGTTCTTATATGCCCCCAGGGCATAACTTAAAACCCTGCTTAAATAAAATCCGTTCCCTTGATTATTTTGCTTCTTCCCTAAATCCCTAAGCCTACATATTCTAGTACAAAAAAGTGACGATTTTAATAGTTTTCCTCCTCCTCAAACAGCACTTTCTAGATGAGGAACTGTATGATTTATTAACGTGTAAGAGCATATACCCGTACGAGTCCTACAGCTACACCTCGAAGCTAAGTGAGGAAAAATAACCACCCATTGCAGAGTTTTATGATTCACTTCGCAATCGTCAATGCGCCACTGCCGATTATGAATTTGCCAAGAGGGTTTGAGCAAAGGGAGGGTGTAAAAAGGGGTGGGATTACTGTAAAATGTACCTGGCAATTGGTGTATTGAAGTTGTTGGATATTGTCTTTAAAAGCACGGATAAAATTCATGAAGAATTCGATTTGGATTTGGGGTATTTTTTTCCACTCCACATTTGATGATGAATTTAATTCTTAAAATCAGTGGAGCAGAAATAGGTCTGATTGCCGACGTGGATCAGCACCTGTTTGTAGAGAGATCTATGCGGGGAGGGTATGTGACTCACCGTGTCGTATACTTAAAACCGACCCGACTGGACAACGCAACGGTGAAAAGTCGGATGCCGTTTTCTTGGATATGAATTCCCTTTATTCGTCGGAAATGTCTCACTTTTATTTGCCGTGTGGGAAATACCAATGGCTTGACAATCCTTCTGCTCCAGATTTCCCCAATAGTCACACTGTTGAGAAAAATGGACCACAACGATGGTTTTTAAAATTGATGGTGAAATTCCTCTGGAACTTCATGACTTGGTAAAATACTTTGTTTTCCCCTGCATTATTAGACCGGTGCATAGGGACTCGCTGAGTCCCTACAATTTATCATTAGTAGAGAATAAAGGCATGCTCTGGACACCTTCAAAACAAAAGCTTATTGCCAACCTGGAGCCGAAAAGGAATATTGTTTTACACCACGTTCTTTTGCGGTGGATACTTGCCAACGATTTTCAATCTCACATGGATTCATAGAGCCCTCCAATTTGACCAAAAATCTTATATGAAGACGTTTGTTGATACTTTTGTCAACAAACGGTCTCAAGCGAAAACAAAGGTCGAAAAGAGATCTTTAAACTCATTTTAAATTCCGCCTTTGGTAAGATGTGTGAGAGTGTGCAAATAGGAGTCGTTGTGACGTTGTGACCAACCCGAAGGAATGTGCCCGAATCATATTGGACCCAAACTTCACATCTTTCACGATCATAAACTCCAATATGGTCTTCTTACATAGGAAAAAAAGAAATTTAGTTTTAAATAAAAAAAAATTGCTGCTGGCAGTGCCATTCTAGAAATTTCAAAAAACTCATGTTGGAGTTTTATTACAATGTATGTAAGCGCCAGTGGTCGAGGGAGGGACAAGTTCGTTTTTTATGGAGATACGGATTCTTTATTTTCAAAAGTTAAAACAGATGATTTATTAGATGATTTGGAGAAGGGAGAGTACATTAGTTCTCGGATAGATTATACGAACTGGGATGAGTCCCACTATCCGGAGCTAGTAAAATGCCAGGCCCCAAATCAATTATGAAAATTAAAATCAGAAACGGGAAGTGATTTGGTCCCGTGGTGTATTTCCCGGTCCGAAGGTGTACTGCGTGGAAACGCACAAAGAGACTACCAAAAAGCATGTAAAGGGGTGCCTGCATACTATGCAAAATTTAGTTCCAAGAGCGAGTGTCATGACCTTTCACTCTTTAAAATACAAAAACTATACAGTTGGAGTCGAAAAAATGCCATATCCACCATATCGGACAAAGTCTATGTACTCGAGGGTGGCGTGAGAGTACTACCACATGGCCATTATCTTACTTCATATCGAGTTGAATGTGTAGATTATAGAGAGCAATTCGGTCTGGAAGAAGCTCTATAGTTGTGGGAACGGGGAGGGGGGCCGTTTCCGTCAAGAGCTCAACACTTTCTTTTTATATATAGTCATTTTTCCGTCACAAGCTCGGCACTGCCTAGTTTTCATCATTGCGCAAAGCAGTAATTTTCAAGTGTTTATATTTGTTGTGTTTTTACTTGTTGTTGCTAGCCCACCGCGGGACCTTCCAGGATTTGCGGGTACTGTCCGCTGCCCGCAACGGTACCGATCGCTGCGTCCTCTGGAGGAGCGTCCGCCCCTCCAAGCAGGATTCTATTTAAAATGTTTATGTTGTAAATATACTTTTATGTTGTTGTATATCTGTTAATTAAAGAAACCATGTATTCTATTTCCTTTAAATATTTATTCAACAGATTGAGGTTAGGAAAGGTTAGTTGCATTTTGGCATTGGAAGAGTATGCACCAATTTAAAACACCTTTCAGATCGTTTCTTTGCGGACCGTCAATATCTGGCAAAGCAACACTTTTAATGAGAATCATTCAAAACCGTGATAAAATATTTTTAGAGACCCTAAAAAATATATATTATTGCTATAGTATATGGCAAGAATCTTATGATAAAATAAAAAAGATTGATCCAAGCATAAAATTTATATAAGGACTTGACGCATTCACTAGCATTGCGCCAAACTCATGGTTGATTATTGACGATTTAGCTGAATCAATTGAAGAATGGTCACGGGAAATGTTATAATTATTTACTGTCCGGTCTCATAACGAAAAAATTTCTGTAACTATTGTTCTCCATAATCTCTTCCATCAGAGTAAATGCATGAGAACACTTGCATTGAATTGTACCTACTATATCATTAATAGAGTTGTTCGCGATTCAAGTTCTCTTATAACACTAAACAAACAAATTTATCCCGGTGACCCTAAATTTTTACTTTCCGCATACAATCAAGCAACAATCATGACATTGAACAAGCTACATGAGAACCAACATTTATTTTCTATGCTAGCCAATTCAAAACCAAGACATAGAAAAGCAATGCTCAAGTATGGTGTTGACAAGGAACTTATTATCAATATACGTAACTTAAGAATTAACTTACGTAACGAACTTCTATATTCATAAATTTTCAATACTTATACTAGGGGGTTCGCCCCCTAGTCAATACCTCGCTCTTTAAGCTAAAGTTTGAATTTTGTTTCAATTCTTTAAAATGACCCCTTAATCACAAATGCTGTTAATTAGAATAAATAGCTCTTATGAAAGTACTAATAAGTCTTTGGCTTAAAGAGCGAGTTATTGACTAGGGGGTGAACCCAATCATATGCGTGATATTTTCTGTTCGTTATAAGTTTTGATGTTGCTCCTTACTTTCAGTTGAAAAACTTGTTTTTTATATTTAATTTCTGATCTTTTTTAAAATAATGCTGGGTCATCCGGCGCCCCCTTCATAGCTATGTCCCTTCCCCCATGACAACTTCTTTCATGGAAAGATCCTCCCATATAATCCCCGACCCCCTCCCCCACCACACCTTCCACTACTAGAAAAATCCCTCCTGAAAACGTCTGTATACTTCCCAATAACCAATGCTATATCTTAACAATGGGTAAACTTCATAACTTTCAGCCCTACCCCCGGGGACTTGGGGGAATTAGGTCATCCTAAAAGAAATAGTTATCGTATTTTGGATCATGCTGAACAAAATGGCTATCTCAAAATTTTGATCGGGTGACTTTGGGAAAAAAATAAGCGTGGGAGGGGACCTAGTTGCCCCCCATTGTTTTTGGTTACTTAGAAAGGGTATTAGAACTTCCGATTTCCTTTCCAATGAGCCCTATCATGATATTCTAGGACTACTAGGTCGATACGATCACCCCTGGGAAGAAAAACAAATAAACACGCATCCGTGATCTTTCTTTTGACAAAACATGCAAAATTCCACATTTTTGTAGGTAGGAGCTTGAAACCTCTACAGGAGGGTACTCTGATATGCTGAATATGATGGTGTGATTTTCATTAAAGTTCTACAACTTTTAGGGGGTCGAAAATCAGCCAAATTTTCTCAGGCGCGTAACTTTTGATGGATAGGACTGAACAAAAACTTACATATTTGAAATCAGCATTAAAATCAGATTCTTTTGATGTATCTATTGGTATCAAAATGATGTATCTGTTGGTATACGTTTTCTAGAGTTTCGGTTACCATAAAGCCGGGTCGCTCCTTTCTTATAGTTCATTACCACGAACTGTTTGAAAATTACTTACCTGAGATCCCCACTTTTTCCTCCAACTGTGACTTGGAAAAAAAACCTTGAAAATTTTCTTTTTCTAGGGTTTTCTTAATAAAATACTGAAGAGAAAACTAATAAAATACTGAAAACAATTACCTATAAATAGCAAAACTGTCTTCCCTGATATAAAAATTTTTCTGATTGTTGAATCTCAGGTAA
>JAQQPU010001257.1:42968-59481 GCA_029168905.1 Artemia sp. Kazakhstan ARC1039 | reverse complement strand
AAAATAAAACTAATAAAATACTAAAGACAATTAATTATAGATAGAAAAATTGACTTACCTGACACAAAAACTTTTTCTGATTTTTGAATATCAAATAAGTAATTTTATAATACTTACAAACGACTGTCATCAGCAAAATTTACTTTCCGAGATCCCACTTTTTCTTCCAATGGTGCCTAAAAAACCTAGAAAAATAAAATTAAATTAATAAAATGCTCGAGACAATTGCTTATAAATAGCAAAACTTACTTACCTAATAAATAACTTTTTTTGATTGTATAATCTCAGGTAAGTAGTTTTGTGATATTTCAAAACCACCCTCATTAGAAATAGCTACTTAAATGAGATCCCGCTTGCTTCTCAAGTGGTGCCTGAGAAAAAAATCTCAAAAAGAGAATTAATAAAATACTGAAGACAATTACTTATAAATAATAAAACTTACTTACCTGAGACAAAACTTTTTTGATTGTTGAATCACAGGTAAGTAATTCTGTAATATTTCAAAACGACTGTCATCAGCAAAAATTGCTTACCTGAGATTTTTTCTCCAGTGGTGCCTCAAAAAGACCTTGAAAAGGAAAACAAAATTAATAAAATACTAAAGACAATTACTTATAAATAGCAAAACTTACTTACCTGAGACATAGCTGGTTCTGACTGTTGAATCTCAGGTAAGTAATTTTATAACATTTAAAAACGACTCTCATTAGTAAAAACTACTCAAAAAAATGGTGCCTAAAAAAATAAAAATAAAATAAAATACTAAAGACGGGTACTTATAAACAGCAGAAGTTACTTATCCGGGCTATTACTTTTTATGATTGTTGAATCTCTTGTAAGTAATTCAATAATATTTCAACACAACACTTATTATAAAAAAAATCCCACTTTTTCCTCCAATGGTGCCTCGGAAAAGAGCCTTGAAGATGAAAACTAAATTGATAATATATTTAAGACACTTACTTTTAAATATCATAGCTTACTAACCTGAGATGTAACTTTTTCTGATTGTTGAATCTCAAGTAAGTAGTTTTTTAATGTTTCAAAATGACTGTCATTAGCAAAAGTCTCCACTTTTTCCTGCGATGGTACCTCGGAAAAAAGAACACTGAAAAAAATTAAATCTAATAAAATAATAAAGACAGTTACTTACAAATAGCAAAACTTAATTACCTGAGTCATATATTTTTCTGATTGTTGAATCTCAGTTAAGTAATTTCTTAATATTTCATACCGGCTAACAACAGCAGAAATTATTTTCCTGGGATCCAACTTTTTCCTCCAATGGTGTCTTGGAATAGAACCTAGAATGAGAAAGTAAAATAGATAAAATGTTAAAGACAGTTACTTTTAAACAGCAAAACTTATTTACCTGAGACACAACTTTTTCTGTGGATTGAATCTCAAGAAAGTAATTTATAAGGCTTCAAAACGACTATCCGTAGCAGAAATTACTTACCCAAAATCCCACTTCTTCCTTCAATGGTTCCTCAGAAAAAAATTAAGAAAAATCTAAAGACAATTAATTTTAGATTTTAAAAGTAATTTTAAAAAACTTACATACCTGAGATTCAACTTTTTCCTCTTATTCTGCCTCGAAAAATAACAAAGAAAATAAAAAGATAAACTATTCTAATAAACAAGAAAATCTTCTTAAATAGAAAAATTTATTTACCTTAGACTCTTATTATTATTATAAATTGCTTTGAAAAAGGACATAGAAAAGGAAATGAGTCAAATACACAAGAAAGTCCTCCTTTAATAGTCAAAAGCTACCTACGTGAGATCCAGTGACACTTACCTTTTCGTTTTACATATCTTTCTTCTAAAATATTTGAGAAACTATTAGGGTATTTGCACTGTATTCCAATATATACTGAAAATGAAGTCACTTTTTTTATTGTATGACGTCTTACTTACTTGTACTTGTTGCACGTTCAAGCCGCATCCAGACTCATCGTGGCGTCCAGTAGATGACGACATGTCTCCTTCCATAGGTTTCGCTCGAGGGTGGCAGGCTCCACCATTTCCAGCCACTGGCGATCCCAGCGACGGCCGTATTTTCGAAATCCTCCAATTGGCTCAGGATCAGACTTAACTGTTGCTAGCCACGTCTTCTTTTGGCCTCCTGCCCTCTTCTTCCATGCCGGTAGTAGTAGACATTTGAGACATTTTTTCTTATATGGTCATTTGGTCTGCGGATTGTGTGGCCAAACCATCTCAGTCTCCTTTGCTTAACAATTTCAGAGACAAGTAGGCGATCCCCACATCTTCTCTTTACTTCTTCATTCGAGATTCTATCTGAGAGGCAGATACCCAGGATATAGCGCAGGCAATTGTGGTTGAATATATTCAAGGTTAACGCTTCGGCTACTTTAAGTGACCACGTTTCACATCCATAGAGGAGGACCGAGAGACCCATAGCTTCATGCACTCGGAGGTTTGTGCGTGGCAATATTTCGCTCCGCTTCCAGAGATACTTCCGTAGTTGAAGGAAGACACTACAGGCTGACGATATGCGGCTCTGGATTTGCAGCTTCTGAAGATCACCGGCAGGGTTTACCATCGATATGAGGTATTTGAACGACTGGGGGTCCTCTATATGATTACCATTTAGGGTCACAGGGGTTTCATCCATCCCATTTGTTCGCATGGATTTAGTTTTTGGTAGGCTTATTTGGAGACCAGTCGAGAGTGTGTGACTGCCACGTCATTTATCATAGCCTGGGCTTCTGCAATGGATTCAGCAAGCATGTCCACATCGTCAGCATAGTCAGGATCTGTGACGGAGAAGGACGGGTTCACTGCAACAACTTTATACTTGTCCAGGACCCTGAGGATCCAATCGATGACGAGTTTGAACAAAGTTGGTGAAAGGACACAGCCTTTACAGTCTTATTTTCTGACGTCAAGCTACATTAATAGTTGTAGCATGATGCTTTGATTAGAACAGTCTGATGGGGGGGGTTAATAAAAAAGTTATTTGTTCTTATATTTTCTGGTGTTTCCTCATATGGGAAATTTCAATTAATTAATTCAATGGGGATTTTCAGTTAAACTCTTAGTTGACGGTTCAAGAGTGGTATACCTGAGTGGTGGCGGAACTACGTGTGTGGGGAGCTTAAATTAGTGGTTCAAATGGGGAGCTTGCATTAATGACCATACTAAGTCGAAATCAGATTGAAAAGTTTCTGGTTCCCTTGAGAGCGAGTGGAGCCACAAGGACTAACTATCTTGAGAAATACTAACATAGAGAGAATAAAATAAGAAAGTAATGTATTTATTATTACTCACATAATCGTCACAGAGCTTGATGGTAATATCAAAGACACATTGCAGTACAAGACACTAATACAAAACTGATGTCTGGGGTGATACAACGCAAAAGTTAATTCACTGATAATGAGTTTTCTCAAAAATTTATTCAAAATAGACTGCAAATAAAATCACATAATACGCTTCACCAGAAATTCATAGTAGTCTCTCCTAGGCTAGACTCCTCTAAGACTGAAAAAAGACTAGCGCAAAATTGCTAAGTTTTAGCAATCTACTCATTCCAATTTTGTCAGAGGTTACGTTCGGGCGTTACTAACAAGTATATTTTACAGATTCTATTGGTTCCACTATTTGTCCTATATTACTATTGGATGGGTATACACCAATTGGCTACTTGGGTTTAATTAAAGTTTATGATTTTTGAGATATCACTTTGGAATTTTTCTAACAAAACAAAGTTTTACATTGTAACTTTAATTACAATTTATAACTTTTAAGATATCATTTTGGAATTTTTCAGAACAAAAAAAGTTTTACACTGTAACATTTTGTTAGCAGGGTGTCACTTAGTTTCCAGAAGACTTATAATTTATTTCTGTGAAAGTTGGTAAAGGATAATACGATTTAATTACATTGAGATACATAGTTCTAAACTTAGTTTCCAGAACAATGCAATTAGATTATACAAAGATATTTTGCATCTCGAGTGACTATTTTTTTTGTATAATAAATTTACCCTCTTGATAGTTTGGTATTTCGAGCTCTTAAGATTTAAATTACTTTGTTAGTCAACTGTCATATAAGATTTGGTCAAACTGATATTTATTGCATTCATTGGCGACACAAAGGCGGATTTATTTATTAGATTTTCTGTGGGAAAGGTTATTACAGTGTATGTTTAAATTAGATATATTTGTTTCACTATGTTAAATTGAACGCTTGAGTCTTGCTCGATTTGTAGGTTACTTGAATTTTTCAGGTTCATGTTTTGGGTGATTTTATTTTTACTTGGGTAACTTTAATTGGAAAATTTTGAGGTTTTTGAAAATTGATCCCATTACATATCATCCTTCCCATTCTTAACGATGTCCTCATCGTTGTGTTATCCTGCTCTTTCTACTCTTTTAAATTTTGATCTTTCCTTAAAAATTTAACTTAGTATTTATTACTCGAATTAGCTCTTCTTTGGTAAAATTTATATCGTGTTTTTCATATCCCCGATTGCTCTATTAGACTATATATATATAACAACATTACTTTAAAGTCCATCACCTACTCACTCTATTTGGTGAAAGGGCCAAAGAGTTCCTATTAACTAACACATTAGGTTATATGATTACATAATAATTACTATTATTTCCTCCACCTAACACTAAGATTACCTTCATCGAATATGCTAATAATTCTACATGGTTTTATTAATTAAGCTCTGCTTTTGCAATTATTTTACTACTTGACGTGGTACGTGTTCGCTACTTCTAATACTAGTTTATACTTCCACCTGACGCTACATTGGTACGATAAGTATCTGACTTCAAAAGCACCTAACTACATCTAAATTTTTAACACACTGGTATGTATGAATTAAGAAATTTGCCAGAAAAAGTTTGACACATTAATAGGTTTAAACTTAATGTCTGATTGCAACACTGAGCTTATGTAATTTACACTTATTTTCATTTGTTTTAAGAAAAGTATCTCTATATTCACTAAAGTTATAAGTTAGATACATAAGATTTCACACTTACTTCATCATTCTACGTGTCTATGATACTCACATACGTTATCACTCTTACTTTAGGCTTCCATTCAACTAATTACTGGGTTGGCTAATTGTTTATGGTTTGTCTTCTTGGTGTTTCGCTTTTTGGCACTTGTTCCTTGGGATAAGTGTTTATGTTCTCCACAAGTATGACTACTTGCATAAAATTGTCCGTGCGTGGTTTGTCACGTCATTTACAAGGGGTTGATATTGTAGATTCGTTGAAATGTATCCTGGGTACATAACCCTTGGGGAATTATTACATGAATTGGTAACTTGATCGCTGGACTGGATATCTCTTCTTGGGCATTTTTTATCCTCGGGAAAATCTAATGCTCGTACAGTCTGTGTTTCCCGTAAATTTTTAACGTTTTAGTCCTTCTTTTGTGTTACGCCATGTAAGGGTAACTATGGTTGGAACAGAACTTTATCTCAGGTTCTATGTTTGACGCATTGTCTTTGATTTTTAATGATACACAATCATTGAAGGCTTAGTCATTGGGATTTTGGCTAAGATAACTTGGTTTAATTTCTTCTCTAACACTTTATTTTGGGGAAACTTTGCACGTACAGTTCATGTTTCCCACAAAATTGATTATGATTGGTTCTTCATCTCATGGAGGATAGTTTGGTTTTGTGACATCTAATAATGATTGGATATGGTCACAACTTAAGCTTTGGATCTTATTCAATATATTGTCTCTGATTTGGGGCTTAAGATGTATAATCTATGAGGGATTGACTCCAGGGTTATTCTTGGTTTTGTCGATATTGTTTTTAATCGTGTTACCTGGTACTAGGCCTGGGTGACATGGATTGTCATCAGGATATTGTCTTCAGGGGTTTCCTTGGTGAGTACTAATCGGTGGTTGACGAATGATGAGAGTAGATGCTACTGGGCTGTATCCGTCTTGCGTACTTGTATACCAATAGTTAATTTGCACTGATTACTCTGCTTCCTAGAATATAAATATCTGGGGAGAATCATATGCTCTTTATAATTACACAGGTTAAAACACATACAGCAATAATACACGATTTATACAACATTATACGGGGACTATTGTTTTAAATAATAGTCGTGATTAGTTGTACTAATAATATCAATTTTTATATGGATACGGTTAAATTCAAAGACAAGACGAATAAAAGCAATCTTCATGCTTTTACATGCATATTGCATCCATACTAGGTTACTACGAGATAAGCTAGGTAATACTAAGAAAAATAATTATGTCTACGAAAAATAACACTATATAAGATTTTCAAAATTTGGTGATTATATGTATACATGTATATATGTGCATTTGGCACATGTTCAATATTCAACACATTTTTAAATGTTATTCAACACTCATCTACTTTAGCATTTAATTTTCTGTTATAAGACTACATGAGAGGTAGGTTGCATGGTTTTTATGAAAGGTCTTGATTTACTATAAATTTTCAAATCTTTACTGTTTATGCGCGTCCACGCCACTTAAGAAATATATCTTTGCAGCTGCATGGGTTTGCACAAAAAATAAGTGGAAATTTGGGACTTGACATGGCACGAATGAGGACCTCTACTCTCATTCGCTCGATCATGTCCTCCCTTAATTTTTTGCTTAAGGGTTATCAGGGAGTTCCGGGTTTAGGTTTTGCATCTCACTCTGCTCGATGTGATCTGACTTTGGTCTTTTTCTATGCGTTATTCTCAAAATTCTTCCGTAATTTAGGTTCAATACGATTCTTATAGAATACGAGATCACAAATACGAATCCTACCGTCAGGAGGATATACCACCAAAAATTGGTTGAAAATAGTCCGTATCTACTTTCTACATACGTCAATCTTTGGTCTTCATTAGTAAATAGGGGAATTTGAAAGTCCAAGGCTTCTTTTATTTTTGTTAGTGGTAAGGTTCCCTTGACATTCTCTATTTTTGACCATATTGTAGCTTTTGCTTCCTCATTTTCAATATGAGGAATTGTATACGATAAATTGACTGGTTTGAAATTGACCACCTTGGGACTTATTATATTCGTGCTCGTGGTTATCAGTGGTGTTTGTACCGTGGCTTCTTTGGTTACTAATCGACATCCTTGTTTTATGGTTATTGTTCCCACGTCTTGTAATAGTAGTTCAGTTCTGTAGCTTGGATCGATTCTTTCTGTGTTATTATAACAAGAGATAGTCCCAACTGTTTCTTTTGGAACAGAAAATAGCCACAGGTCATTTCTAAGGTGAATAAATATTTCTCGTTTAGTACTGCCTACTAGCGCTTCGCATGAATTGGGAATTTCTTCTTGTTGAGTCTCTTTTAAAAATATATCTAACATACAAGATCCAGATTTAACGTTATATATTGGCAGGGTTAACTGACATACTAGATTTTTGAATGCTACACATTCCTTGAGGTCCTGTGGATTTGCTAAGGCATATTTTCTCCTATCTTGATCAACGAGTAAGTATTCCGCTTCGGGGATGATAGTCATAAATGAATTAGTTTTGCCTATATTGGCTGGAAATGTAGAAATTTTATATAAGTCATATATGGATTGTTGATTTATTAATGGAATTGTTACTACTGCAAATAGTTGTTTGTTTATCTCTGTGATGTGAACCTTCAGCTTGGTGTAATAGTGGAATAAGTTTGCTACTTCTGGTTCTGTTGGTAGATGTAGTCCGAACGTTAAATGTGTTTTTATTTCATCCAAGATACTTTTTAGGCTCGAAGGATCCACCAGGTCATACGACAAGGTTCCTCCAGTAGGGGCAAATAATGCAAATTCAAATTTGCTGACGTCAGTTGCCAGGTTAAGTAATGACATTGTCACTATGTCAAGTGATACCATAGTAAGGCTTGAATCGGAAATCACACGATCTACTTCATTTTTCAAATAATTCATTATGTTTACTGCCTTTGATATTTTCTTCGAGATTGCCTCAATTTTGTCTCTCTGATAATTGGCTATACTGGCTTGTATTTTTTGGACATGTAAGGTCACGTTCATGGCGTTATTTAGTTTTCCTACGTTTTCCCTTAGGATATTTAGGTCTTCTTCAGTCGAAAGCCCAAATAAGCGTGAGGCTAATTCTCCTACGATGGGTATTAGACTAGCTGATCTGCGGTATTTGCTTTTTCGAAAAAATACTTCGAAGATTCTTGTGGTACTTTGTTTTAACTTATGTATTTCTGTATTGAATAATTCAAATAGTGCTTGCAGTCTCTGTCTATACAATATTAGGAAAGATTGGTGAATAGATACTCTTAGAGCGTTTTTCTTATTTAGCTCAGGTAATGGTTCAATATCTTTCCTTGCCGGCTCGTCGGCCATTGCTAATCTTGCACAAGTACGTTTGCCGTCTATTATCCAACATTTCTTATGTACGTAATCGTTTTCTTCCTCTTTCTTATTTTTATTTTTCTTTTCTTCTGGTTGAATCGCTTGTACTTTTATCGTTTGTATCTCGTTATGCCTTACTGGGATTCTTGCTCTTAAGCCTGTAGTGAATACGCCAATTGGCTGGGTGCGGGTAAACGTGGGCCCTGTTTACCACGTCCATTTTATAAGTATCGTTCGTCTTAGATAAGTTAGCATGGTCAAATTTCTAGGTGCTTCCTTGCTAAGTGCGCTCATTTCTGGGACTGTGCTCGTTGTAGTTTCCGACATTGAAGATTGTATATCTCTTACTGAGGTCTCATATGTAGGCGTGGTTGTCTTGATGTCTTTTCTTTTTCTTTCTGTAGGATTTTTATTCTTATCATCTTGTTGTGTATTTGAGAATTTTAATTCCTTTAGGTTAATAATTTGTCTGTAGTCTGTTTCCTTCGTGAGTTTTGATAATATTTGCTTCGTAACATTTTGTTCAGCATGATTTTGCCATAATTCCTTGAGAAAAGTCCATAGGCTCGGTAGTTCATTTAGCATTGCGTAATTTCCATCATAGAGTTTATTTTTCTTGGGAGTTGTCAAGAAGGAACCTGTGGTATATTTTTTCGCAGTATATTCGCTTATAGATCCATCCGCATTACTTAATTCTCTTTTCCTTCTGTTTTCTCTGTTGTTAGTTCCTAGAGCTTTATCGATTTCTGCCATTTTCTTGTCAAAGTCGTCTACTATGAATTTCGACTTTAGTTTAGGAAGAATGGGGGGTAGATTTCCTGTATTTTCCTTGTGGTGCATGTCTTTCGTGGTCTGCAAGCTTTTGTCCGATTTTAAGAATTGGAATATAGAGTCCTTTAATTCATTGGTATTCTTTTCTAATCTCATTACTTGTTGAAATAGGGTTTCAAACGGTTTGGGGTCCAGTTTCATAATTATTTTCCAGGCATTGTGGCTTGCAAGTAACGAATTCTCATGTTTGAAGATTATTCCATGTTTTACGATATCTTGGGCTATAGTTTGGGCAACGAAGATTATCATGAAATTTGTTAGCCACATCCTTTTTTGCTGTTTCTGGAATTAATATTTCATTAAACATAATATAGTAAGATTTCTTATGATAGATAATCGACTGAGAATTTAGATTCCTATTATAGGGATTTTCCTCTTTTTTTTTATCGGGGAAGTAAACAAGGTGGGGTTAAGATTTGTGGTCATACAATTAGTTGCTTTGCTTATGGTGAACGTACGGCTGATTCTTAGACTGGGGGGATAGATATTTTAATTGCTTTCACACAATAAAAATTTTTTTTAACGTAAAAGGTACGTGGGTTGACTTAATCATTTCAATTGAGACAGTTTTCTTGATTTTTTGGTTACTTTCGATTTTGATTCATAAGTTTTTATCCTCTTAAATATAATTTCATTTCTTTTCGCTCTATATAATACACTTTTTGGATTATATAGATACTGTTTGTAGTATTTTATTTCTTGGAGGGGGTCATGTTTACCTTGATATTTTACACAGTTTGGATTTCCCTCAATTTTGTAAACTAATTTTTGCTTTCTACATTTGTCAAGAAGTAATAAATCTGTCTGACAAGGACCTTTAACATACCAGTACCGAACTTTATATTGTTTTTTCAACTTTCTTATCTCATGTTGAACAAAATGGAGGTACTTGCCCTTTCTGCCGTTGTATTTTATTCCTAGTTTCCCTCTCGCTGGTCGATATTTGGGTGAATTTGCTAAACGTAATCCGAAGGTATATGATCCTGTGTTGTATTCCCTTAAGTCGTACTTGACATCCCACTTTTTCGCAAAGACGTCTTCCCCTGATTTATTCACAATAATCATTGCCGCTGAGTACATGACGTTTTCTTTTGCGTGCTTTATACATATGAACTCTGTATCGATAATTGCTTTGGTCTTTGTTCTGAAATGAAAGGTAGTTTCTATTGATCTTTGTCTATTTAATTTTTTTTCAAGATTAGTTATGATCATGGTACACTCTAGGTCGAAGTCAATTTACCTTTTCACCGGCATTTCCTCAATACATCGGGTACTTATTCGTTCGACATAATTCGAGTCATCTAAAGCACCATATTAACCAATAATGAATATTTGCGTTGAATGGAAAACAAAGTAACTTCAGGTCGAAGTTAAACTACTTTTTCACCGGTGCCAACTTGCACCTGGCTATTTGTGTAGTCGAACATAATTCGATTCCCTAAGTCCCGTACTCTAGTTTAACGAGATCGCGCTCGATTTATAGGCTTAAAAGTATAGAGACGTTCGAGAAACTACCTTTTTTTGTCAATATATTAATAATGTATTTAGATCTCTTGACATTCACTCCAGCTCATATTTCTATAAATATTAATACAATACTAGTTTATAATGCACTTTTTAAATTGTGACAATAATCGATTTGAACAGTTATAATACTTCAGGTAATATTAGAGGGTTCTTTTATCATTTATTTTAACGATATTATTTATATATACAGTTTCTTCCACTACTATTGGGTTTTAATTTCAATATAGGTGCATCATCCGGCAGTGCCGCCTTTGAACTTGGAGATGTGAGCATATCGAGAAGTCGATAATTTTCCCATGATGAAACATTTGAGCTGAGAAATTTGAGTTCAAATAGTATATTATTTTTTCCGCTTTCAGGTATATTTAAGTACATTAAATACACTAATAACTGGTTTGGGAGGTGCAGGCCCTCCAGTGTGGCCATTATGTCATTCCTTCGCATATTTTTTCGAATGACTTTCCGGCACAACTGAGATAAAGATAATTGGTCATTTATTATTTTCACTATGGAAAAACTTTAGTTTACGTGTGATTGGCAGCAGCATAGTTGCTCACGTTCGATTACGTCTAACCCAGGGAATATTTTTCTTCCATAATGTTCGTCTTCTTGGAAGATATTCAGGGTTATTCTCTTTATGTCTTTATAGTCATTTGGGGTAACTTGAAAAATTGCGGATCCCGTTGAAGGGTCTATTGGATTTAGATACGTGTTATTTACACAGTTAATATATAAGGCCTTAAGGAAGCTTTCACCTTTTAAGATATGTCCTCGGTCTATTAGTATGGAGAGAAATTTAATGGGCCAAACTGTAGTTATATTGTTATCATCTTGATCGTACCAAATATTGTCGGCGGTATAATCAGACAATAAGCTATATTTTGTTTCTGGGACACTTTGTATTAAAATTCGGAAAGCCAAGTTGGCACTTAGTCTGGTGTGTTTGAGTGTTCTCGTCATTGCACCCGCACTAAAATTATAATGAACTAAGCTTGCCGTTAGTCTTAGGATCATTCTTAGTTCCAAGATTGTCCTTTGAGATTTCAGAAGATCATAAAGTTTTGGGCAGTCGAGATTTTCTACTGTTCTGATAAGTTCCTCTTCTTTCAGTAAATTATCAACATGTCCCCATTCTCTTAATGGATCATTAATGTTGTCTACACTATGTCTTTTCTTAAGATTCCATGAGATTACATTTTCTAGTCTACGATTATTTAATTGTTGATGGCTTGGGTATCTTATCATGGTTACTTTTTGTCTTTAATTTATTCTACTAGGTTTTGGGTTAATATAAGCAACATACCGTATGGTTGCTTGCTTCGGCGTTTCCCTTAACCAGTGGTTGAAGGTTACTCACGTACCGTATCTGTAAACGTGTTCTTATATAAAATTTATCAGTAATTATGAAATAAATGATTACCTAATAGTAATATATTTTCAAAATGGTTGTAGTAGTTTAAGGCATAATAATGGAATGGTTAGGCGCTTTAAATTTGATGATTGTGTGTAACACTTAGCTGTTTACTTGGTCTTTCTAATTTATGCTATTTAACTTTCACTGGTATCCTTGGGTTTCGAGTTGTTCTTCCTAAGAAATACCTCGGCACAGAGCTTGACCACGAAATTAAATCACTCGTATCCCCACTCCATGCCAACTTATTCCCCACGTATCGGAATTTTGTCCATTTTTATTCCATATTTTTGTATGGTCATTTTTGTTGTCACATTATTTTCTTATTCTGGCGGATCACTTTTTATAGGGAGATTTGTTGATTTTCTCATGAGAGTTCTCCGGACAAACAGTCATGACCAATGGGATATAACGCACCACAGGTCACGACAGCTGACCAGCGGATCCCCATGTTGCAGGATTGTTTCTTCCAACTGCAGTTCATAACTCTTTGTTATTCAGATTCATATTTATAACTGGGTAGTAGTTTCTCATGGAGAGCTAAGGCCAAATGGAAACGGCAACAGGACGACAGTGCCTCCCCTGGGCCACCGCTTCCCACGATTGAGGGTCCATTTGTTCAAGAAGTTTGACGAATTGGCAGTTGTAGTGCTTGCCAAGCAACGTCATGTTGTGCAATCTAGTCTCGTATCCATGTAACTTTTTCTCAACAGTGGGTGAAAGTCAAGCGATTGCACGGTGGGACAATATACACCATGCCCATCCTTGGCTCTAACCTCCTATGCTTGGGGGTTCATTTGTTTTCACTATTGTATGTCGTATGGACATTTGAGTTATTCCTCCTATACCATTTTCAAAGTATATCATGGGGTTGTTCGCTGAATATTACTTTATCTTGCTTTTATGAATTAGAATTGCCTTGTATACTGAGCTTTTATTAATTGTCGAGAGAAAAAAAATCTGTTGTTACCATCCGAAGCGTGAGGGGTACCACTACTGATTTTTTAACTAAAAGTATGTTTCACACGGTTTGAGTGGGTTTTTCGAGAAGTTTTAAAATAAAATAAAATTTCTCTTTTTTTTATTACCGTCCGAAGTGTGAGGGGTACTACTACTGATTTTTAGCTAAAAGTGTCTTTTGCATGGTTTGAGTGGGCTCTTGAGCTTAAGTAGTTAAGTAAAGGGTTGTATTATGTTGTTCGTTAGCATATTTAATCAATGCGATAACTGATTTTCATTTATCCTTATATTTTGTTTAGCTTTGACTACTGTGACTAAAGTATCTATTTATTTATTTTCTTTAGCTTTGTACATGATTAATTAACGGGATTTAAGTGAGTTGAAGTGTAACTCATTTACTTTTAAGGTGTCAAATCATCCTTCTCCCTTGGCGGAGTTATCGCCACGTGGCAGAGATACTTATTATCAATTTTGGTATTACCTAAAAGATTTTTAGTTTGTCGTAAGGCATATAAATTTAATTCCTTTGTATTTCCCAAATGAAAATTAAAATATATTTGCGTTTGATGCCAAACGTTGATGCCACAAAGGCGCCGCATGAGAGTGCCGCGCGACTAAGGGGGGGGGGCTCATAAATTTGATTAGAATATTACCTATAGTATCTGTAATTCTTTTTCTTTGATATTCTATCGCGATAATCTTTACTAGGTTAGCCTCTATAGGAGCTTGATTTAAGGAGAAAGCTCGAAAATTTAGCTTTATTCTATCTTCTGATTTAGGGTCTTTGAAACATGTTTCTGAACAAAGGGCAAAAGCACCTCACAGCAGTTGGAACCTATTCACTTGTTCACTTTTATGGCTTCAAAATTCACTTGATTACATTAGAAATTACCCTTCAGTTATTCATACTTCGTATAAATGTTTGTTTTTATTTTATTAATTTTAGTTAAACAAATATGCTTATAGTGGATGCATACTTTTTGAACTCTTGAATACCGTGCTTTCGCAAAACTTGACTTTCGTGAATAACATGTGGTTTACTATGATTTCTTATTGGGGGGGGGGGATAAGGACTAGCAGTGACCTAAAGACTGATTTATAAGGTTAGTGAAAACTATTGAACACTGTCTTGTTATAGGTACACTTATGAATCACGATAATTTTTGGAAGAATTTTCTTCTTTTTACATTAATTGGTTATTTCTTGCATTAATTGATTTGTGAATAATTTTGGTTATTAGTCCGTAGTTTGGAAGGACTATATTTGTTTAATTTTGAGCCACTCATCTTAGCGATATGTTGCGTGATTTGCGTTTTTTACGAGAACCCATAGAAATTGAATTACGGTATTTTTTTCCAGTTTCTTGAGAATTAGGTTTTGCCTCGTTCTTAGGGGTAACGATGGCTCAGATTAATCTCAAAAGCTCTCGTTAACGAAAGGGTTTTTGATTTTTTTTATCGGATTCTTTTCTTTAAGGCCTATTATCTATTGTTTGTTTTCTGAAGCAGAAGATATCTGCTATTGTCAAATAGACATTAGCCTACTGCACGTTGTCACTTTTTATAGCGCCACAGTGAATTTATGATTGATTGATCCAAGGGTAATTTTCACGATACGTGCTATGTGACTGTCCTTTAAATATTGTGCGAATTACGATATTTTAGGAATTCAATAATTGGTTTTATGCTTTTACCCTTCTGGTAGGCTATTTCGGTAAATTATTTGTCTTATACATATATAATATACGACTGATTGCTGGATCGTAAGCGAATAATTTTATTCGAGACTAGCTTCGGATTTGGTTTTACCGGTTGTGATTATCTTCCAATCACAGTTCAAAACCTTTCTAAAGTTAAGAAATTGTCTGACCTAGGGGAAAGTTTTTTTTTGTTATTATTTTGTTACAGTTTATTCTTTATACTTTAATTGCGCGGTTCTTTTGTATGCTTTCACTCACTTTAAGGTAATCTTGATTGATTTTATTGCTGCAATTTTTAGGTTTTTTGACGAATTATTTGCCCTTTGCCTATCAACTGTAAGCGTACTACTGTTTTTGCTAACTATTGCAAAATTAATGTGTCATTGAGCTAATCGTTGGTTACAATTTTAATCTATGGTACGACAATTTTTTTTATCAGTGAAAATACATTCTCTATGGTTGGTCATCAAAAATTGAAAAATTAATCAATATGAGTACTTTTTTTGCATTAATTCTATCTTACTTATGATTCCCAGGTACGATATTTTGGAACTTTGATAGCTATTTTCACGTATTTTTGCTTTATGGAAGGTTTTTTCTTTAATGCTTGTCACTCTTGACTTAGAGGATATGTGAATTAATATTTGATTATGCCACTCAAGAAATTCAGCTAACCGAATAGGCTAGGCCACAAAATAGGCTAGACAAAAAAAACTTTTCTCTTTTTTTTCGTATTTGTGGGGCTTGTTTTTATAACTTATGAGTTACACTGCCCTCGGGGTTTTGTTTGTATCTGTAGAAATACTTCCTATTAAGGATTATATCACATTTCTATAGGTCAAAATTTATACGCCAAGACCGGCATTTTAAATTCTATAATTCTCTAGCAATTAAGTTCCTTTGTTCATTTAATTTTCGGAACGAAATTTATATTATTTTATTATTTTGGCTTACACCACACCAATCTATAATCAATATACAATCAAGTATGTGGATGAAGACATACTGAAGATATCAGATTTTGAGATCAGACTGTATCTTCCAATCTCCTCATTTTTACCAGGGCCAATTTTTTTGCCGCTAGGGTTGGCGTTGTGTTTTTTTGTATTTTAGGAACATTTGGTATGGTAAGTTAATTATTAGTTTTTAGGCGAACGGACTATTAATTATAGGTATGCAATCAGCTCAGAGTACAAAACGGTAGACGGGTCAATTATTTTTCTTGTTAATAAATAAGATGAAAAGTGAAAGTAGCTTAACTCGAGGACATTATGCTTAGGTGATCCGACTATACTACCATAAATCTTAGTGGTTTCAACTACGTTTGGAGTTACGGGTGTTAGTTTATTATCGTATCAACGCTTTAGATAGGGTTACTCGAATTGCATAAGTACTTTTTAACATTGATCGAAGTGGTATTTGTTTAGTAAAAATTGCGAAAAGGGAATTTATTTTTTTTCTTAGTGATTTGCAGGGTTTCCTTAACTAACTGAATTTATTTATAACCTCAAAAGGACCTTTTCTTTTTTATTTTGTTGATAAAGGGCGGTTTTCTTTTGATAATTTTAATTTTGATAGTTTTGAAAGATTAATCAGGCCTGCTTCTGTTATTTAGATTGACAGAGACCCTATATCTATAATTCGGTTAATTATTGTATCCCTATATGCAGGTAAATCATGCCTCGCATCGTTACTACCCTTACATGTATATATATATA
>JAQQPU010001257.1:21393-42568 GCA_029168905.1 Artemia sp. Kazakhstan ARC1039 | reverse complement strand
GGTACATTCTGGAATTCCGTATTTGACTATGTCGTTGGCATGACGTTTTTCGAATAAAATATCCCATAAAATTGATTTCAGAAAAAGTAGAACTTATCCTGAAGGAACCCTCAGCTTATCGAACATCCAAATACATACAATCAAGCCTTTGGAGGCTTGACACACCAAAGGCTCCCCGGATCGGTTGCCAAGTTGAGTATTCAAGCGCCGATCCGAATACTTCATTAAAATTAAAAATAATTTTTGAATTATCGTGGTTTGGGATTATGGATTGATAGACGACCGAACCCAGGACACGGATTTAATCCTCGTGCCCTGAGGTAAATTTTCTCACCAAGCAATCCCCTGTGATCCTTGGGTTCACCTACTCCGGGGGCTACCTGAGATGATGTTTACCTGTCCCGGGTGAAGCTAGGATGGCTATCACCGCATTTTCTCCTTTATGACTGAATTTGTAATATATTTTTTTTGTGTAATTAGGGAAATACTATATTTGGGCTAGCAAAAATATAGTTATTATTAGGTTATTCATTATATTTCATCGCTAAACATTATATTCTATAAAATGTAACCACCTTACTGTATTAAAAAAAATTTTGACGAGAAAGTGATTTTTACCTCTTTCTTTTGAGTTCAATTAATTCCCATGTTTGATATTCCTTAGTTTTCCGTATCTTCTGGTAATGGCTGTGTTTTGGGTGTTCCTTGTGTTGCAGAGACTTCTGAGGAATCTTGGCCCGTAGTAACATTCTCTTGGGCGTCGGGGTACTGATTCCGCATAATTATGTTATTATCCGTTGGATGATCCTGTTGAATAGTTTCCACTTGGGGATTTATATTATGGCGGGCTTGGTTTGGGATTACAAAATACACGGGTTGTGACGGTCCTTCGTTGTAATCATTAGCAAGAAGATTTTCCAAATGGGGACTGAGGGGTAGGTCAATTTCAACTGTAAAATATGCTGCAACCATGTTCTCGAAGTTTGAGCAGAAATCTCTTTGTTTTTGTAGTTCTCTGGTAATTTCGGCATGGTTCTCCTTTAGCTGTTTCTCTAAGCTGTCCTGTTGCAGTTTAATTATTTCTTTCTGTGCTTTTAAATGGTCGTATTTATGTTGCAAGTCTAGGATCTTTGCTCTTTGGGGTGCCAGGAATTCTTGTATTGCCATTGTCGCGGATAGAATAGTACTATTTCTATAATCTTGTACTTTTTTACTAATTTCCTGCATTTTATCGTATAAGACTTGTAATTTGAGGATTTTGTCGGGATAATTATATCCTTTAACAAGCGTGGCGTCGCTTATTGATTCCATTTCACTCTGGATTTTGGCGGTCTGTTCTTTAACTTCCATAAATTGGGCCTAAATTAACTTATCCATTTGTTTAGTTACTAAAATCTCATTTATTTTCTTGTTCATTTTTTCTTGGGATGCTTTAACTTCACTAAGAGATTTAAGTATGGTTTCTATCATATTCTCAATTTTTAATTTTTCTTTTATCAATTGTGCCAAGTCTTCTAGGAGTTTCGATCGTATTTGAAATAGCTGATCCTAATTTGTTCTGTCTGTAACGGGGTTGCACTAGTTATTTTTCTTTTTGGAGGAGGGGTTGAACAATTCCTGTTCTTCTTCTATCTTCGGGGTTTTTTATTAAGCCGGGATTCAGTTTATCTGGAAAAATTGACTATTAACTTCTTTTGACCTTTTATGGGTAGCTCTCATTGTAATGTCTTATTTATATACTCTTGTTTTTAAGGGTTTTTTTTTGTTTTTTTCAAACTGCTCGTTTCAATTTAATATTATTTTATGAGTTTTTTTTTCGTTACCTGGTCCCTAGACGTATTTACATTTATCTGGTTTTTTACTTATTCTGCCAGATTTCGTGGTAACTTCTTGTTCAGCTTCTGGCGTTTTATTCTTTTTTGACTTTCCCATAGAGATTAGGTAAAATTTCTTGTACTGTTTTAATAGAAATTTTTGACCTTTTGCCTTAGCTTGTTTTGCATGTGCGGTAGCCAAAGTTGGTTTTTGTTTTTGTTTGTCTTGGGGCTCATCGTCGGATTCAGTAGAACTAGTTCCTGAGGATTCATCATTAGGGATTTCTGGGGTGGTCCTTTGTAATTTCGGAGTATCGCCTGCCCTTGCTTCATATATTTCATCTCCTTTTGAGTTAGAGGGTTTATTTTCCATTTCCTCATGCTGATGTCCTGTTTCGGGGGAGCTCTGGGAGGAGTCAAATATTTTTGGGGAGTGTCTCCATTGCTTGAATGCCATAGCTTCCGAGGGGTGGGGTATATTTTTTAGCATGGTTTGTTTCCAGGAGTGTGATTCCTTGGGTTTTACTTTGGATACGGTGATGTGATGGTATTGTCCAAGATTTTCATCTTCAGGATGTTCCTGGGTCCAAGGCATGGTATTTTGCCTTGTTTTTATAGGGTAGTTAATAGTGTCCATGGCTTCACTCAAACTTTTTGTATTTCCTTTATTTGTATCCCTGGGTGGAGTCTTCCTTATTTTTGCACCCGGTGTTTCCATTGCTCTGTTTAATTCTTCCTGTAGCGATAGGGGTCTTTCTATGGGGGTTGCTGGGGATACCATGTCATCAGGAAATCTTTTGAGGGGACATGGGGCTGAAATTCTGTCGGGGAAAAATTGGGTCTATGGGGACAGCGTATAATCTAATTCCTCCGAACTTTCTGAAGATGAACTTTCTGGACCTTTTGGGGTTCTTGCCGGTATGGGTATTAAGGGTTTTCTTTTAGGGATGACTAGGTTTTTCATGGCCAAAAATTCTTCAAAATCTTCCTCCTCACTATGGTTCTCGAAGTAGTTTTGTTTGAAATTGAAAGGTTTTAACTCGGCTAGTCTTGACTTAGGCAACTCATTTTCCGCGTTTGATGAATCTGAAGATGAGGGTTCGGGTGCCCACTTAACGGAGTATTTGGTTCCTTTTATACGGCTAAGATGTGCCTTGTATGTTCTTCCGTTGTCTGGGTTTATCATTTTAAAAGTAAAATCATTGTCGTATTTTTTGATTATTGTGTAGGGTCCCGAATATTTATTGGAAAGTTTTTTGCCTTCTAGCCTTGCCTCATTTTTTAGATACACACAATCTCCCACTTTAAAAGTTATATTTCCTTTGATTTTGGACTCGTTTCTCAACTCTTGGTTCATCTTACATTTTTCTAACTATTGTCTAACTATTTTATAGGTTTTTCTCATCCTATTTATAAAATCTTGCTTGTAGTCCTCGGTATTATTGTAATACTGTCTTGATTCTATAATTTCTTGATAAGGTATTTTAAAATCGCGTCCGAACAAAAGTAAAAAATGGACTTTCTTTAGTCGTTTCTGAATAAACAGTATTAATTACATTGGTTAAGTAAGGTAGATACAGATCCCAATTGTTCCGATTTTGGAACGATACTCAAAACATTGGAAAATATTTTGTGCCTATTTTCAATTTTTCCATTAGCTTGGGGATGGTAGGGAGAGGTTAATAATTTTTCCATTTTAAGGAAACTCATTAAATCTTTTGTTACTTTAGAAACGAAGTTAGTTCCGTTATCACTAATAACCTGTTGAGGAGCACCAAATTTTAAAAATATTTTTGCTAACACTTTACTTGTGGCATATGCGCCTTGATCTTTCAATGCTTTGGCAAAATTGAAGCCGGTAAAATGGTCTATTACTGAAAGAACGCAAGTATGACCTTTATTAGAAACAGGTCATCCTCGGTCATCATATCAGGTCATCATATAGGTCGAATGAAACGATATCGAAAGGAAACCTTGCTACTGGCACTCTTCCCATCGGAGGATTAGGATAAGTTTGGGGATTTTTCCTTAAATTACACGCCTCACAAGTACTTATAAAATCCTTAAGTTTTGTTAACGCTGATGGTATATAAAAATATTTTTTTAACTTGTGAAATGTTTTTGGTTATTCCTAAGTGCCCACCTATCTCAGAATGGAAGTAATCAAAGGCAGGTATTATTAGGCTTTGAGGTAGTACTGGGACTATTAAGGTTTGATTTCTATTTGTTTCACCTGTTACTATCCTGCAAAGGATTTCCTCGTCCAAATCGTAATAAAAATTGTCTATTTCCCGTCTCAGGGCTTTGAACGTATCAGGGAGATTATCAGAATTCACAAAATAATTAATGAGAGTCATACACATTTCATCCTCAACTTGGTTTCTTTTAATGTTAGCTAGGGATAAGGGGCTACGAGTAATTTCGTTTTCTTCTGTTAGGATTTTAGGTTTATTCTTCTTGTGTTTTCGTTTACTGGGATTAATGGCATTTATTTGTTTAGTTTCATTGTCTGAAGAGTTATTTTCAGGGTATCTACTCAGGTAATTGCAAGGGGCATTTTTTTTACCGGTCACATGTTCGAATTCGTAATCCAAATCTTGGATTTTCATTATCCATCTCGCTACAATTCCAGTTGGATTTTTGAATGTGCTTAGGTACTGTAAGCTTCTATGGTCCGAGCGCAATTTAAATTTTCGACCTATTAAATAATGTCTAAATTTGTCTAAATGGTAAATTATAGATAGTAACTCCAAATTCGTTGCTGAATAACTTCTTTCGCCTTTGGTTAGAGTTCTGCTTGAATAGCATATGACTTTCTCTATATACCGAAGGGGTTCCTGTAGGGGTTTGGGGTAGTTTTCCACAGGGATTAATTGGGAAAGGATTGCACCGATTTCTAGAGCTGAAGCATCAGTAGTAACCACAAATTGTCCCTTTTCAAAGCCTGGCAGCGACAAAATCGGTTCAGAAGTAAGAGCTTTCTTGAGAGTGTCCAAGGAAGTTTGAGCTTCCTGCGATCAGCTAATATTTTGGGAGGTCACTTTAGTTAGATCTGTTAGGGGTTTTGCGATTTGTGCGTAGTTGCGTATAAATTTCCTAAAATAGCTGGTTAAACCAATGATTGCTCGCAATTGTTTCATAGTTTTCGGAGGTTTGAGATTTTCTACACATTTTATTTTCTCAGGGTCCGGTTATATTTGGCCTTGTGTCACTATCATTCCCAAGAATTTTATTTCGGATTGAAGTAAATTTACATTTTCAGGTCTACATTTTAGATTACCCTCCCTGAATTTTTCAAAAACTTTGGCTAATGTGTTTAAATGGTCCTCTGGTGTTTCTCCCACACAAATTACGTCATCCACAAAATGGATAATATTTTCTATACCTCGTAATAAGTGTAACAGAGGTCTACATAGTGCACTTGAACTAGTTTTGAGTCCGAAGGGTACTCTCAAATATTCATAAGAACCACATTCCGTCGTCGAAAAGGCCGTTTTATAGACGTCATTGTCTGCTATCTTAACCTGATGATAACCTTGCGTGAGGTCAAGAGATGTAAAAATTTTATTTTTGGTTGAAATGGAGTCTAGGATTTCATCGATTCGGGGCAGGGGAAATTTGTCGCTAACTACCTGCTTATTTAAGGCTCTATAGTCTACTACCTGTCTAAAGTCCTTTTTCTTTTTTGGCACTAGTATAACGGGGGCTGAATACGGGCTTATACTTGGCCGTATAATATTGTTTCTTTCTAATTCGCGGATTTTATTTTTTAACCAATCTTTGTAGGGATGAGGGATCCGGTAGGGCTGTTTAGCTACAGGCAACTCTGTGGTTTGGATAGAATGTTCATAGAACGGTATCAATCCAATATTTTCCTCACATATAGAAAAAATATCTCTAAAATTCCACAGCAATTCACATAATTTTTCTTTCAATTGTGTATCTTGGATATGGTCTAATTTAAATTTTTCCAAAAATTGAGATCTTGTTAGTGGGTACCTATTCTTTGGGTTACTGACATCAATACCATTAACTAATGTTTTCTTGGAGTTTTTCCACTTGTTTAGCTCGTGCTCAGAAATCACTTGTATTTCAACGAGGCATGTTCCCTTTTTTAATGTAATCATATCGTTTTCATGTGTGTTAGTCAACCAAATAAAACCTCCTTTTTCATATGAAATGATCTGTTCTTCACAAAACATATTTTCTGGGATTTTTTTACACGGGGATGCAAACCAAATTTCGGAATTGTCATTTACAGGGGTGACCATTTGTGAGATTTGAACTCTTTGCATCGTTTTTGGGGGGATTTTTGTTTTACGTACCGCGAATCCATAGTATTTTTCTTTCGAGTTATTTTCTATTAAGTCAAGATTGGCGCTTGGTCGCTTCAAGTCTTCCGCTTTTGGGGTTGATTGTAAGGGGACAGTATTTGTATTTATTATTTCGTTCCATAGTTCAGCTATTTTCTTTATTTCTGTTTGTCTATACTCCTGCATTTTTCCTATCTTTTCTTTTATTGACTCAATCCATTTGCAGCTTGTTTTTCTCCCACAGGACGAGAGATGGGGTACAAAAGTTTTTATTCTATTCACTGTTGCTTCCCCTCTCTCCACGCGTTGGAGAATAGGATCGTATGGATACACGAGTCTGTTATTTTCTATATCTAATAACACTTTATTAGATTTTAAAAATTAGCACCGATTATAGCCTCATATGGGAAATTCTTGCATATTATGAATTTTGTAGGGAAAATTCTGTTATCTTTTGTCACATCTAGGTGTATGGAGCCTATTGCTTCCAGCCTATGTCCAGTGACACTAGTCAAATTGGGAATACTAAAGTTTTTCCGTCGCTTAATATACACTGGTAGTCTATTAAATACATTCGAGTTTATTATGTTAACCGATGCACCGGAGTCTATCAACGCTTTGAAATTAATACTTGCAACATCAAAATCATTTAATATAGGTAATATGTCATTATTATCACTCAAAGAAGGTACAATTACTGGAAGGGACCTATAAAAAATACTGGCCTCCAGGGTCCCGGTTAATTTTCTTGGGGGCCTAATTCGTTTCCCTGTGGGCTTATCTGATAAGTTGGCGTTTGACATTGGGGTTCGGTAAGAATTTCACTTGCTAGGGAAGTTCCAAGTTGATTGACATTTGATTGTCTTGGTTGCCACGTATAATTGCGTGGGTTAGGATTTCTTGTGCCGATGGCTCGCGGCATTTGTTCATTTTGTATTGACGAAAAATTTCTTTCATTTCCCGAAAAATTTCTTTCATTTCCCGTCGGGAAAAAATATCCTCTGTTATTGCTCGTATTCCTGTTGAACCTAGATGGATGCACCGTCCTTGAATTAAATTGGTACATGTGTTGCGTATTTGGGTTGGGGAACCGATAATTATTTTTTCGGTTGGGTGAAGGATTTGTATACGCAAATCCTTGTTGGTAGGGATTGCGGAACGATGGGAAACGCGGGGCGTTACTTCTATAACTTCCTGACCCATTGGCATTTGAGTTTGTTCTCCCGAACAAACGGTTATTAAAACTGGGGGTTGCTGGAGTATATTTGTTTCTAGTACGGCATTCCCTGGCAATATGTCCTTGCTTATTACATGCATAGAATATAATTGGGGGGTTCTGTACGTTGTTTGTCGTATTCATGGGTAAAAAACGTACCATTCTTTCCCTCGTAGGGGTTGGAGATCTATTTTGGTTTGGTTTGGGTGAATTTTCTCTCGAAAAAAGTCCTGGGGAAATCCGTCGTGATCGTCCCGGAGTTGAATTTTCTACATTATTTATTCTTTACTTATTGTGATTTGCCACAATTGAGTCAATTTCAATTATTCTCTCGACTTCTTGAACTGCTAGCTCTAATGTTTGAATATTTTTTGATATTAACATTCGGTATAGTTTGGGGCTTAATCCTTGCATGAAAGCATTTAATACAATTTTATCGTATAAAGGACCAGATTTTTGTCCGTACTTAGCCTCAATGGATACCATTACCTTGTGCAGATATTCTCTGACATTTTGTGTTTCTTCGAAACATAGAGTTCCGTGCTTTAATTTGTGTGTTGAACTAGTTTCAACAAATCTTTCTTGGAACGCTTTTAGCAATTTTTCTATTGAGTTTATTGAAAGGTTGTTGTCTTCCCCTATTGTATTTTCTATTTGTTTTAAGAATGTTAGTACTTGCGCCTTAAGTCTCATTAACAACATGCCTACTAATGATTTTAAGTCCGTTTGAGTTACTTCTACGAATTGGTTTAATTGGATAATAAATTCATCTACATCTGAATCACCGTTATATGAAGGAACAGATTTTGAAATTTCCACTGTTTTGGCAATGAGTTTTTGCTTTAACAATTGTTCGTTTTGATCTAGACATTTTTTTTTTCAAAATAAATTAAAATTCGGCACTGGTTTTATTTTTTTGATATAACACAAATTTGACACTTCAAAATTATATTTTTTTTGTTACTATTTTAAGGGGACTTAGGCCTAACAAAATATTACACTTCAAAGCATGCACAAAATATTGCACTTCGAAGCCTGCAAAAAATATTGCACTTTCCCTATGCGTAATATTTCTCAATAATCTTTTTTTGTAGAAAATTCTGTCCTTGTGCTTTGCTCCTTTAAACCAACCGCGCCAATTCTAATGGGGGGGGGTTTAATAAAAAAGTTATTTGTTCTTACATTTTCTGGTGTTTCCTCATATGGTAAATTTTAATTAATTAATTCAATGGGGATTTTCAGTTAAACTCTCAGTTGGCGGTTCACGAGTGGCTTACCTGAGTGGTGGTGGAACTACGTGTGTGGGGAGCTTAAATTAGCGGTTCAAATGAGGAGCTTGCATTAACGGCCATACTAAGTCGAAATCAGATTGAAAGGTTTCTGGTTCCCTTGAGAGCGAGTGGAGCCACAAGGACTAAATATCTTGACAAATACTAACATAGAGAGAATAAAAAAAGAAAGTAATGTATTTAATATTACTCACATAATCGTCACAGAGCTTGGTGGTAACATCAAAGACACATTGCAGTACAAGACACTAATACAAAACTGACGTCTGGGGCGATACAACGCAAAAGGTAATTCACTGATAATAAGTTTTCTCAAAAGTTTTTTTCAAAATAGACTGCAAATAAAATCACATAATACGCTTCACCAGAAATTCATAGTAGTCTCTCCTAGGCTAGACTCCTCTAAGACTGAAAAAAGACTAGCGCGAAATTGCTAAGTTCTAGCTATCTACTCATTCCAATTTCGCCAGAGGTTACGTTCGGGCGTTACTAACAAGTATATTTTACAGATTCTATTGGTTCCACTATTTGTCCTATATTACTATTGGATGGGTATACACCAATGGGCTACTTGGGTTTAATTAAAGTTTATGATTTTTATGATATCACTTTGGAATTTTTCTAACAGAACAAAGTTTTACATTGTAACTTTAATTACAATTTATAACTTTTAAGATATCACTTTGGAATTTTTCAGAACAAAGTTTTACACTGTAACATTTTGTTAGCAGGGTGTCACTTATGTTCCAGAAGACTTATAATTTATTTCTGTGAAAGTTGGTAAAGGATAATACGATTTAATTACATTGAGATACATAGTTCTAAACTTAGTTTCCAGAACAATGCAATTAGATTATACAAAGATATTTTGCATCTCGAGTGACTATTTTTTTTGTATAATAAAGTTTAACCTTTTGATAGTTTGGTATTTCAAGCTCTTAAGATTTAAATTACATTGTTAGTCACCTGTCATATAAGATTTGGTCAAACTGATATTTATTGCATACATTGGCGACACAAAGGCGGATTTATTTATTAGATTTTCTGTGGGAAAGATTATTACAGTGTATGTTTAAATTAGATACATTTGTTTCACTATGTTAAATTGAACGCTTGAGTCTTGCTCGATTTGTAGGTTACTTGAATTTTTCAGGTTCATGTTTTGGGTGATTTTATTTCTACTTGGGTAACTTTAATTGGAAAATTTTGAGGTTTTTGAAAATTGATCCCATTACAACAGAACCTTTAAAAATTAAATAAAATAAATCAATTCCAAATGAAACTAATCTTTAAGTAGCAAAACTTATTCACCTTGAAGTCAAATTTTTCCCTCCGATGGTGCCTAAAACTAAGTACAGTTAAAATAAAAACTAAAACTAAGTACAGTTAAAATACTACAGACGCTTATTTTTGAATAGCAACACTTACTTACCTAAGATTCATCATTTCCTCATATGGGGCTTCGGAAAAGAATCTAAAAAAAAAATATATAACTAATCAAGGGCCGTACCCAGGATTTTTGTTCGAGGGGAGGGGGGGGGTCTTACAAAAAAATCTTCCCGTGAACTTTGTCTAACGGTCAAACGTGGAGACTATCAGTGCGCCCCGTCCGAACGAGGACGCGTCCACTAGGCTTACTTTTTTATGCCAAATGGACATACCACTAGGTATAAATGAGGCATCTTTAAAGTTTTTTTTTACAGTATTGCATTAACAAACCAAATATTTAAATATTTATATACATAATATATGTACAGAGCCGACCAAGAGTTTTTGTCAAGTAAACTAACTACCTACAAAACGAAACCTCAACTACGATTTTTCTTCCCGGCAAAAACGTCTATGAATTTTTGTGGCAAACATCAATGTCTCTATGGATGGAAAGCAGGGCTAAACCATTCAGCCTTTCTTGTCCCGTTAGATTTCTTAGCCAGGTTTTTAACCTTCTAAGTGAAGAGAAGCTTCTTTCCAGAGTAGCAGTACTGACAGGCAACATTGCAAGGATAGTCAATAAAAGAGAAATATTTTGAAACATGGTGGAGTCACATTCGTGAAGAGAAGATATACCACAAGTATGCCTTTCAATGATAAGAAGTTTTTCATTTTTGCTGCTCCAAAGCTCAACCTCTTACTTCAAGCAGTGTAACTCGGGAAACATATCACCATGTGACTCAAGCAAAGACTCCAACTTCAAGGTTTGGGGATCAACTGATACAATCTTTGAAAGGCCAAGGATGCTGAGATGAGACAACAGATTTTGGCGGAGTTCAAAGCGTTGTTTCAGCCCTGATATGAAGTGGTAAAGAAAAGGAATAAACAGTGAGGTTCTATAGTGAGTGAGAAGATCAGGATCTCCAAGATGAGATTTCCTCCCACCTCTTGTTCTTAGGTGAGTCATCTAAAGCCTTAAAGTAGTTGCAAAAGACTGAGCTTTGTCGAAAAGAGGAGTGATGGTAGCGACAGAATCTTGTCGCATTGCCATTGTTCTAGAAAGAACAGATTTTACGTGTCTACAAGCGGTAGCCAAGCCGCAGTCAACCAACTGAAGAGTCTTCTACAAAGGCAGCGTCAGGCACAAGAGTTCCTTTACGACATGGAGACACATAACGAACTGTGACTGGTTCATAAATTCCAGTATTTGCGACGCTTTCACAGATGTTTCTACGTTGATGTTCTCCTCAGGAGCTTCGAAAGAACGCAAATTTGACTGGTGGAGCTAAAAAAAACGCAAAATTTAATCATGGCAGTCGACCCATCTTGTTTCGACAAGTCCGGTCAGGTTGTGTTTTCGTGAATCTGTCAGTTTGTTACCCGAAATCCCACTTCTTTCTTGAATGGTTCCTCAGAAAAAAATTACCAAAAATCTAAAGACAGTTAATTTTAGATTTTAAAATTAATTTTAAAAAACTTACATACCTGAGATTCAACTTTTTCCTCTTATTCTGCCTCGAAAAATAGTTTGTTAATCTTTTCTTTCAGATTTTGGGTTCTGAACCCAAAAATTTGCGTTAGGGTTCCAAAGAAATGCTTATAAGCTGGAATAGAGGAGACAGATGAAATGACAAGGTTGAGAATACGTGCGCTATAGTGGACGTAAATTACATTTGGATATTGTTGGTGTATAACGACCTTAACGACCCTTACATGTTGCACGATCATACCCCTGGCCAACCATCTTGCTTAGTTCAAGCCCAAGGCTTTTCAAACATACAGAATTGCCGAAGTCAGACCTTGTCCAGATAAATCCGTAACTGAGACAAAATCAAGAAAATCCTCGTGAAAATTTTCAGCAGAGGTTTAGCGGCCAAAAACACATAACTGCTCCATATTGGAAACGTCCACCGTTTTGTCAGCAAGCAACGAAAAGCAAGGCCTTGCATTTACTTTTTCGACAATGTACTGCGGAAGAATTTCTCCATAAGCGGCAATCAGACCATTTTGAGCTTTTGGTGAAACATGCGTGGCATTCGCTGCTGCGGAAAGAAGATATTTCACCAGACTTTCGGTGCCAACCCTTGCCCGTAGTTGCAAAAGAGCTTGGAAATTCCCATCATTTTGTGATGGTTCTGGATCCTTGAGTGAAATGGGACCGGAATCGTCCATACCCCGAAGGGCAAGCTGTTGCCTTCCGCAGAGCATTACAGTTTCAACAATCAATCTCAGTTTCTGAGGATTTTCTAGAACCTGCACTGCCCTTGCTGTATCTATCTGGCTGATGATGTTATCCTGCCTTTTCTCGGCAACAGAAATGAAGTTGTCTACGGATAAAGTATATTTTTTGCGGAACTGTGTTTGTTGGTGACTTGTGTAGCATTCAATTGCATTCTTCCAGTTTCTGAAGATTTTGATAACAAGGATACCTAAGCACTGTGGCTGCCTTTGCTAGCTGTTTCGGATGAAAAAAGAAGACAGAATCGACAAAAAGCAACGTCCTCAAATGGCGAATAGGACATCCAGCTGAAACGAATCAACCAACCCAATTGATACTTCAACTTACTTTTCCCAGATTTTGGAAAAGTATATGCAATATCTGCAGTCCAAGGACTCTTTAGCATACGAAGTATTGACACTGTGTCGAGTAACGACGATTTGTGGACAAACCGTCCGATGTCGTTCGGAACCAAATAAGATGGGGCAATAGTGTGATACGAAGTGACTGCATCGATTGGACTGGAATATGAATCAAGTTTAACTTTCTCAAGCTTAACCTGAGCATCGGCAACCCCTTCTGTGTTATTTAAGCCCGCAGGGTAAGATGAATAATCCGCAGACGTCCCGCCAACGTCACTTTTGGAAATAACTAACCTTGTTCGCTTGGGTGCAAAAAATTATGTTATGTCACATTTCCTTTTTATTTTTTTGAATCGCTCTTCCCTTAACAAAGTCGGAAACTAAACTGACAAAACAAGCTGTCTTGTGACCCCTTGATGTTTCCTGTTTCCTGTTTACAATTACAAGTTCCGCAACGTATGACCCACTGAATACAAAAGATTATAATAGATTTTTGTTACTTTTGTGCGATTTGAACAAACATTTCTGGACGGAGGGGGTGGGGGGACCGAGTAGTCCCCCCTCCCTCTCTGGGTATTGCCTCGAACTAATCGAGTGCCAAACACACTTACCTTCAAATACCAAGAGGAGAATTTTTCCTTAAGAATGTTTTCCTTTTTTTAAGGAGAGAATTATCTGTTTGGAGGGAAGTTTACGGGGTGGGAGTTTTCCAGGAAAAGCTTTATACGGGGGAATTTGCCAGAATTCATATAAGAAATTATTTTTATTTATCTTACTTTCTCTATGGCTACTGAATTTTACATGTGAATAGAATGTTTCAGAGGATTTACCCGGGGAGAAGTTTCAACGGGGAGAGAATTGTCAGGGTTTGTTTTCGCGGGAGAAACTTTTCAATAGGAAATTTTTCCCAAGAAGAACTTTTCGTTGGCGAGGGATTTCCCTGGGAAAATTTTTCAACATTTTTTTCAACAAGTATTTTTCACATCTTAGGCGGGAGGAAGTTATACGGGGTAATTGCCTGCAGGGGGAGTTTCTCGGGAGGAGGGGGAGGGAATGCCTAAGGATTTCCCCGTATTATTTTAAAAAAGGAGTAGGAAATTAAATGAAAAAAGTTTTTTCAACTGCAAGTAAGCAGCAACATTAAAACTTAAAACAAAAATATGCTATTCCATACATGAGGAAGCTGTCTCTTCCTCAATTCCTCGCTCTTTACGCCAAAGTTTGACTTTTTGTCCTGATTCTTTAAGAACAACCCCCCAAAAAGAAAGGCCTTATATTTGAAACAAGAAGCTATTTTAAAGTACTAAAAAGCTTTAGTGTAATTAGTGAGGGATTGAAGATGAGGCTTCCCTCCTTATAAACGGAATAGTTCCTGTTTGTTTTAAGTTTTAATGTTGCTGCTTGCTTTCAGTGGAATTTTTTTTTTTATATGATCAATTAGTAAAGACCCTTATTTTTAAAAAGCAAAGTTTTCCTGCGATTTAAATTTTGCCTCCAATAGAATCTCGAAAAAGAACCTAGAAATTCAAAAATAAAATTAATCAAATACTAAGACGCTTATTTTTAAATAGCAAAACTTAATTACCTGAGATTCAACTTTTTCCTATTATGTTGCATTGGAAAATAAAACAAAAAAAAATAAAAAGAAAAATTATTCTAATACACAAGAAAATATCCTTAAATAAAAAAATTTACTTACCTTCGATTAAAATTTTTATTCAATATTGCCTTGAAAAGGGATCTAGAAACAGTCAAAAGTTAATTACGTGATATCCAGAGACGCTTTTACCTTTTTATCCCACATATCTTTCTTCTGAAATCTTTTGAGAAACTAATAGGTTATTTGGATTGTCTTGGAATATACACTGAAAATGACGTCACGTTTTGTTGTTGTGTGACGTCATGAGAACAATAGTAGTTACTTGGTGCTATGACTAGAAAAGAACCTAGAAAAATAAAATTAAAATAAATCAAACACTAATGAAACTAATCTTGAAATAGCAAAACTTATTTACCTTGAATTCAACTTTTTTCTTCCGATTGTGCCTAATACTAAAGACACTTATTTTTAAATAGCACACTTAGTTACCTAAGCTTCATCCTGTTTCTGCAATGGGACCTCGGGAAAGAATCTAGAAAAAAATATATGCCTAATCGAAGAATTTTTCCGAAGAATTTTTTCGTTTTTTCCAAAGGGAGAATGTTCTGTTGAGAGGAAAATTTACGGGATGGATTTTTTTCAGGAGAAATTTAATACGGGGAATTCACCAGAATTCTTATAAAAAATTATTTTTATTTATTTTATTTTTTCTATGGGTATTACTTTCTCTACTCAATTTTATATGTGGAGAGAATATTCCAGCGGATTCAACCGGGGATAAATTTCAGCGGGAAGGGAATTGTCTTTTTTTTTCGCGGGAGAAACTTTTCAATGGGGAATATATCTCGAGAAGAACATTCCATTTGCGAGGGCTTTTTGGGGGAAATTCTTCACGGAGGGAGATTTAGAAAACGATTAGAAATTAAGCAAAATAAGTTTTTTTTTTAATGAATGTAGGCTAAGGAAAATACTCGGGGGAAATTATCCGCAGGAAATTTTTCGGGGGAATTTTCAGCAAAGAAGGCTTTTTACGCGGGAGGAAGCTCTATCGGGGAATTTTCTGGGGTGATTTCTCCTGGGGGAGGAGAGCTATTGTCTACGGGTTTCCCAGTATTTTCTTTTTTTTAAGGATTAGGAAACTAAACGAAAAAAAAAATTCAGCAACGTTAAAACTTGAAACAAACATATACTATTTAGTCAATGAGGGACTGTCCCTTCTTTAATCCCTTGCTCTTGGCCCTAAAGTTTGACTTTTTGTCCTAATTTTTAAAGATCAGCCCTCCTGAAAGAACTGCCTTATAATTGGAGTAAGAAGCTCTTTTAAAATAGTAAAAAGTTTTAGCATAATTAGCAAGGGATTGAGGAAGGGGGTACCTATCCTCCTAAACGGAATAGCTTCCCTTTAAGTTCTTTTTGTTTTACGTTTTGATACTGCTCCTTACTTTCGATAATTTTTTTATTTATTCAATTACCAAAGACTCTTATTTTCAAAAAGCAAAACTTACGTAGCTAGGATTCAAATTTCGACTCCAATGGCATCTAGAGAAAAAGCTTAGAAATTTTAAAATAAACTAAATCAGTTACTAAAGACACTTATTTTTAAATAGCAAAACTTCAGTGCCTCGGAGAATAACCTACGAAAGAACATAGAATAAATCAAACTGTTTGTGGTAACAAAGTGTAGGTAAGAAGCCATGCGGCTCAATAGTGACCGAAACTCTGAAGAACAGTCTTGATGGCATTGGATACATCAAAAGAATCTAAATTTGTTGCTATAAAATTCATCAAGTTTGATGTTACCCATCAAAAGTTCCGAGCCTGAGAAAGTTTGCCAAATTTTTCGAAAAGAGGGAAACATCTTTAAAACATCCGACATATCAGAAAACCCTACTTCAGATGTTTCAAGTTCCTATATACAAAAATGTGGAATTTTGCATTATTTGCGAGAAGCAAGATCATAGATGCGTGTTTTTCTGTTTTTTTCCAGGGGTGATTTTATCAAACCAGTGATCCTAAAAAATCGGGAGATGGCCCATTCTATCGGAAATCAAAAGTTCTAGTGCCCTGTATAAGTGACCAAAATATTGGGGGCACCCCTCCCTCGCTCCTTTCTTCCCAAAGTCATCCAAACGAAAATTTTGAGATTCAGCATAGTTGAAAGGTCCTATAATTAAGTCTTTGAGGATGGATTGACCCCCCATAGCCCCCGGGGAAGGGCTGCAAGCTATAAGATTTGCCCATTGTTCACATATAGTACTGGTTATTGAAAAGTATACATATATTTTTTGGGGAGGGGAGGATTCTTCTGGTGGGGGGACTTACCTGGGAACATCTTTATATGGAGAAATGGTAAGGGGATTTTCCATGGAGGGTAAGCTGGACTTGTCGGTATTACTTAAAAAAGATCAAAAATTAAATAAAAATAACAAGTTTTTTTCAAACGAAAGTAAGAAGCAACAATGAAACTTAAAACGAACAGAAATTATTACGTAAATGAAGGGGGAGTTCCCCTCCTCAATACCTTGCTCTTTACACTGAGGTTTGTTTTAATTCTTTTTATAAAAGCTTATTATTCCAATTAAACGGCCATTATGTTTTAGGCGTCATTCTTAAATAAACGGAACAAAATGTCGAACTTTAGCATAAAGAGCGAGATAATGAAGAGGTGGCAACCCCCATTATATACGCAATAATTTCTGTTCTTTTTAAATTTTAATGTTGCGCTTACTTTCAGTTGAAAAAACTTGTTTTTTATTTAATCTTATTAGTTACTAGTTTTGTTTTTCTTATTAGTAAACACGGTGGACGCAGTGAAGATGTCAAAAGTAGAATAGGCAATCCCAAAGTGTTTCTTCACAGTTGAGAAAAGTTTGGAAGAACAAGAAGATAAGTCTGAGTACCAAGATTAGAATATTGGAAGCTACAATGATGACAGTGGTCAAGTATGGTTCTGAAGTGTGGGCGTTCTGAAAAATGGAGAAAGATTTGTTAGATATGTTCCAGAGAAATTGCCTACGGATTATTTTGGGTACTCGACTGACTGACCGTATCTCAAACAGTAAGCTATACGAAAAGTGTGGTTAAATGCAGCTTTCTAAGGCTATAATGATGGAAAGCTTGAGATGGCTAGGGCCCGTCCTGCGGATAAATCATGACAGATTGCTGAGATTGTCCTTCTTGGCCAACCTTCTAGGACTGAGCGAAAAGCAGGTTGCCCCCGGTTGGGGTGGAAGGATGCTGTAAGGAAAGATTTAAGGACAATGAGAATTTCTGGGGAGGGTGAAAAGAGTGATGCTCTGAATAGATTAGGATGAAGGAGGAGCATACGTAGCTGTGTTGGCCTCAAGTGGCTTGGTGCTGTAGTGAGTTATTAATAGTAGTGGTGGCAGTAGTAGTAGTAGTAGTAGTCGCAGTAGAAGTAGTATTAGCAGTAGCAGTAAAAGTAGTAGTATACACATAGTACCTTTGGTTGATTCAATATCCCCCTCAACATGCATTGAAAGTTTCAACGTAGCTCTAAGGTATCTAAGCTGTTCCTGGTATATTGTTGTTACACATTATAATAACCTGCATCCACAGAGCATGTTTTGATTTATTTTAACACCTTCCTCAACATTCCCTGAAAGTTTCACCTTAATATACTTCGCTTCAGCAGTAATAGTAGTAGTTAACGTAGTAATAGTTGTAGTGGCAGTAGTCATATTAGTAGCGGTAGTAGCAGTTGCAGTAGTAGTTTTAGTTGCAGTTGTAGCAGCAGTACCAGTCGTAGTAGTACTCTGGGCATTAGTAGTAGCAGTATTAGTAGCAGTACCAGCAGTAGTAGTAGTACCAGTAGTAGTAGTAGTAGTAATAGTAGTAGTAGTAGTAGTAGTAGTAGCAGCAGTAGTAGTAGTAGTAGTAGTTGTAGTAATAATAGTGGTAGCAGTAGCAGTAGTAGCATGCACATAGTACCTTTTGGTTAGCTCTACATCTACCTAAACATGTCCTGAAAGTTTCAACTTAATACCTAGACCATTCCTATAATTTTTCGCATATGCCCTTTTGGCAATCTGCCTGCATGAACTGTGTTTTAATTTAGTTCAACATATCCCTAAACATTCCCTGAAAGTTTTACCTTCCTAACCATATCCTCAGTAGTAGTAGTCGCAGTGTTAGCAGCGGGAGTAGCAGCAGTAGTAGTAGTAGCAGTATGCACAAAGTGCCTTTTGGCTACTTCAATATCCCTCTCTACACGTCCTAAAAGTCTCAACTTTATACTCTAAGCTGTTCCTGAGAAATTGCTCATACATCATTTTGGCAAACAGAATGCACACAGTGTGTCTTGATATAGTTGAACATCCCCCTAAATATTCTCTGAAAGTTTCTTAATGCCTTTGGCCTCAGTAGAAATAGTAGTTTTAGCAGTAGTAACAGCAGTAGTATTGGCAACATACGCACAGCACCTTTTGGTTAGGTCAACATCCCCCCTAAACATATCATGAAACTTCCAACTTAATACTCTAATCCTTTCTTAAGATTAATTAAAAAAAAACTTTTTCCAAAAAACAAGTTTTTCAAAGAAAAGTAAAGAACTCCATTAAACGAAAAATTTGCACTTTACTGAAAAAATACAAATGCATGTGCATTGTCAGTTTAATATACATATACTGATATTTAGTAATCAAAATGTTAATATTATTTGATTTATTACAGTTATAAAAGTAAAAACGTTTATATTTTTTCAGTAAGGTGCAAATTATGTTCTGGCCTTGGGAAGGCATAGGGGTTTTGAGCCCAACTCATGTTAATTTCTGCTTTTCTTTAGTTTGACTCGTTTATTTATTGTAATTTCTATTCGTTTTGGGTTTCATTTATTTATCGATGCTGATTTGGGATAGTTTCACGCTTGGTAGATTATTTGATTTTATTTTTGTTCATTTTTTGTTTAATTGAGCTCTTTAATTTTATTTGAAAAACTTATATTGTGGAAAAAGTTTTTTTTTTAATTAATTTCTGTTCGTTTTATATTGACATATTCTTTTGAGGGAAAAAGAAAATAATACTTTAAATCTTTTCGTTTTTTAAGACTTTATAGTTTGGCCTGCTATTTGTATGCTGGAGAAAAATTTTCAGCAATTTTTAATAACATACACCCTTTTAAAAATCTGGACACAAATAGTGCTGTTTAATTTAGTTTCTTACATCCTCTAATTGACCTGAAACGGAAAACTTGATAGCATTCGCAAAAAAATATATTTACTTTCTTTGATAGCTTGGATACACTTACGCTATTTTGATTTGGTTAAATTTTAAGAGCAGAAGTAGCCCCGAAAGTTTGAATATAATACCCTCAGTCGTTCTTGGGATACTGCTGAAATGCCTTACTGGGAATTAGCATTATCACAGTGTATTTTGATTCAATCTTAAGGCAACATTTAGTTTTAAACATAATGGGCAAACGGGAGGGTGGGCGTGGGAGAGTGGGAGTGGAAGGGAGATTAGTTGCCCTCCAATCACTTTCGACTATTCAAAGGCCATCATCCCTTTCTATTTTCAATCGAATGAGCCCTTTTCGAAGTTCCCACGACAACTCCTTCGATACGAAGTGCGTCTAAACAACAACAACAACAAAAAATAATACATTATACCCACATTGACCTTTACTATAAAAATGTCAAGCCTTCCAATCACTTTTGACTATTAAAAAGGACACTAGGTCTTTCGATTTCCAATCGAATGAGCCGTTTCGGAAATGACAACGCTTTCTATAAACACCTTATATGCCCCCAGGGCATAAATTACAACCCTTACCCAAAGGTCTGTTAGGGTGGTTGTCATCCTCTAAGACCGAATTTCCAGAACTTTCAACTACGTTAAACAAAATGGCTATCTCAAAATTTTGATTGGATTTGTTTGGGGCAATGATGAGCGTGAGAGGGGCGGTAGTCGCACTCTAATCACTTTCAACTATTAAAAATGGCCCTTGCCCTTTCAGTTTCCAATCAAATGAGCCCTTTTGAAGTTTTTAAGGCAAAACTTTCAATAAAAGTCTTATATGCTCCCAGGGCATAACTTACAACCCTTGCCCTGAGTGCTGGGGGGGGGGGGTGTTATTCTCAAAGACCTAATTTCCAGAGCTTTCTACTATGTTGAACAAAATTGGTATCTGAAAATGTTGATTGGATGCATTTGGAGGAGTGGCAGGAGTGAGAGGGGGGTTAGTTACCCTCCAATCACTGTCGAATATTACAAAGGGCTCTAGCCCTCTCAGTTTCGAATTGATTTAGCCCCCTTTGAAGTTTTACGACAACTCTATCTATAAAAACCTTATATGCCCCCAGGGCAGAACTTACAACCTTTCCCCTTGGGGCTCTGGGGGGTTTGTCATCCTTAAATACATAATTTCCAGAACTTTCAACTACTTTGAACAAAATGGCTATCTCTAAACTTTGATTGAATGTTTTTGGGGAAAGGATGGGCGTAAGAGGGGGGTTCATTACTCTCCACTCACTTTCGACTACTAAAAAGGGCAATTTCAATTTCCAATTAAATGAGCACTTTTTTAAATTTCTATAACAACTTTCTATATAAACTTTATATGCCCCCAGGGCATAACTTACAACCCTTGCACTGGGGGTTCTGACGGGGTTATGATCCTAAAAGACCAAATTTCAAGGACTTTCAACTACGTTGAACAAAATGGATATCTCAAAATTTTGACTAGATGTGTTTGGGAAAATGGTGGGCGTGAGAGGGGTGTTATTCGCTCTCCAATTACTTTCAACTATTAAAAAGGGCACTAGCCCTTTCAATTTCCAATTGAATGAGCCCTTTTGAAGTTTCTACGCTCAGGTGTTAGTGTCCTCCTCAAAAGTATATTTTCTATCTAGAAATCAATTACGCTGAACAAAATGGCTATCTCAAAATTTTGATTGGATGTGTCTGGGGGAATG
>JAQQPU010001257.1:0-21293 GCA_029168905.1 Artemia sp. Kazakhstan ARC1039 | reverse complement strand
GGGGGGGGGGGGGTTAGCTGCCCTATAATCACTTGTGACTATTAAAAACGGCACTACCCCTTTGAATTTCCAATCGAATGAGCCTGTTTTGAAGTTTCTACGACGACGTCTTCTATAGAAACCTTATATGCTCCCAGGGCATGACTTAAAACCCTTGCCGTGAGGGTTGTGGGGGAGCGTCCTTTTCAAAAACATATTTTCTGTCTGGAAATCAACTACGCTGAACAAAATGGCTATCTCAACATTTTAATTGGATGTGTTTGGGGAAATGATGGGCGGGGGGGCTAGTTGCCCTCCAATCACTTTTGACTGTTAAAAAGGGCACTAGCCTCCCCAATTTCCAATTGAATGAGCCTTTTTCGAAGTTTCTACGACAACTCCTTCGATGCGAAGTACCCGGGTATGGAAAAAAAACACATTCTGCCCACATCGTTCTTTGCTTATGCAGCGCTAGGGCGCTGCCTATGATATTGGTTACATGCCCTTTTCGAAACCAGCATACATATACCTGTAGTTTGTTTTGATTTAGTCGAAACTTCTCCTAGACAGTCCCGAAAAGTTTCACCTTATTCAATTAGCCAAACTAGATACAGTAATCGTAATAGTAGTAGTAGTTTGCACATAGTGCATTTTGTTTAGTTTAAAATTCACATAAACATACCCTGAAAGTTTCAAATTAATAAGCTAAACCGATCCTGAGATATTGCTGTTACACCCTTCTTGCAATCTTCACGCTCATGGTCTGTTTTGATTAAGTTTGACATCTCCTTAAACATTCGCTCCAAACATCGCCTTAATACCCGTAGCTTATGGAGTAGCAACAGTTGTAGTAGTAGCAGAAGCATTTGTAGCAGCATGCAAATAGCACCTTTTGTTGTTTTTTTCAATATCCCTCTTGACACATGCTGAAAGTTTCGACTCAATACCATAAACATAGGACGTTGCTGATAAATCCTTTTGACAACATGTATGCGCATAGTGTGTCTTAATCTAGTTCAACTCAGTCTCAGCGTTTCCGGAAGTTTTAACCTTATTCCCCTTAGCTTTAGTAGCAGTAGCAGTAGTAATGGTAGTAATGGTGCAGTGGTAGTAGTAACAGTAGTGGTAGTAGTAGTAGAAAAATAACTAGCAGTAGCGTGCAAATATTGCCTTTTTGGTCAATTGATGACCCCCTATATTATTCCCTGAAAGTTCCAACTAAATACCCTTTGTCATTCTGCAGTTAAGGCTTTTTGGCCACCTGTATGCACAAACATTTTTTGATTTAGCTCAACAGTCCCCTCAAAATCCTGCAAAGGCTTCACCTGAATGCCTTTGATCTTTTTGGACACCAAAGGTCCAACATGCCCCCCTCTTCTAATGGCACATGCGTATGAAGGTGGAGAAAAAATGGGTTTAGTATTTTTGAATTGGACTATACGAACGATATTAATTGAATAATAGGGAAAAACAGAGCTAGGTTAGGCTAGGTTACGTGCGCGCACGTAACCCAGTCTAAATTAACCTTAAAAAATGAAATAAAGCTATGTCGACTTTGCATGTCTCTCCGCAACTCAACCCCCGTGCAATTCCAACCTAACCTATTTCTGTTTTTTTCCTATTATTCAATTAATATCGTTCGTATAGTCCAATTCGCAAATGCTAAACCCCTTTTTTCTCCACCTTCATACGATCCAATTCGCAAATGCTATCTACCGACACATTCCTAACAAACTATTCTTGACTAAAGGCAATTGTCCAAAAAAATCAAAAACCAGTCTGATAGCACATACTTCAAAGAAATGGAACAGTGGATAATGCATGGGTGATAGACAGCTTTTCCCACAAAATCATTCCTAAATACGCAATTTGATAATTTCTAGTTTCTTGCTAAAAAAAAAACCATTATGATGAAAGCGCCTCAAAAATCAGTCTGCTTGCGTTATACAATCTCAATTATACTCTCAAAACGTGTTTGTTCACTTTATAGGTATATAATATAAAAGGATTGCTCGCTTTTTACAATGTAATCGTCAAACCACACTGTATATTCTTGTACATGCCAGAGGTAAGACAAATTACGCAATCACTCGTGAAATTGTATACACTATCATGATGAACGAAGTTGCTAAAGACATGTTTTTTTTATCACTTTGTTTGGAAAGGTACCAAGGAAGTATAGGTGTGAGAGGAAACTCACTCTCTTTGAAAAGGTGTATAGCTTCTAGCAAATAGTATGGTAATTCCTATAGCTTCTAGCAAAATGGTACTTAGTACTCTACTTTGGTTCACTGTAACAATAACAACTTTTCCCCTTGTTTTAGCTGCTGTTTCTTTATGAAAACCTCTTAGGCTAATTGTTGAACAATTGGAAGCTTTTCCTATATACTGCAGCTATCAGAAACGAAAATCATGTTTTTGACTTTCAATAAACATGTTTTGACAATTTGCTAAAATTCAAGAGATATATATCCATGGACGTATTGAAAAGGGATATTACACAGTTTTAATCCCCCCCCCCCCCGAAAAAAAGTGTCTGACTCGTACAAAAGTAGCAAAAATAAATGTAAAAAACTTTGCATACAGAAACCTTAAAAAATCACGAATTGTTTTGTAACCTCTCCTCAAAATTTGCCTGCAAGTATCTGCTCCCCCTCCCGAATGAAAATCCTGGACTTGGCCCTGAATACATTTTTGTATGTTGCCTGCAATCAGAATCTTGAAAATTTGTAACTTTAACAAACCAGGACTATCATCTAATGTTTTGTTGCCACGGAACAGATGTCAGGCGTGAACTTCATACATATAGTTCTCAAAAACAGGAAAACGTCATAACATCCAAGCGTCAGGACATCCAACGTCAGGACATCCACAAAATCCGTCATAACATCGACAAAAATCCGTCAGAACCACCAACCGTCACGCATCCAAAATTTTAAAACTTTAGTTTTTGGGGGTTTAGGGGGGGAAAGGTACCTAGGTTAGGTTAGGTTACGTATTTAATATATGCTATACTTTACCCCACCCCCCTGATGTGCAAATATATAGCCGAAATTGGTTTTTAAACTATTATATACTTATTATTATTATATAAGCTTATACATTTTTTGTTAATGTCCTGACGGTTGGATGTTATGTCGTTTGTTGCTTGTGACGTTTATATGAAATGGTAGCACCTCCTCAAAAACTACCAAACGCTTAGCGTTGCACCAAGAAGTACTATGCGTGCCGGTGGTAAATAGCACTTCGTTGAGAGAACTGGTGAAAGGAATAGTAAGTCTCTAAAAAACATATCATTTTATGGGTTACTTAGAATTGACGGTTTGGCCATAACTCTTGCATGAAGCTCATTTTTAGAGTTCGTGTTGAAAGATCTTGTTTTAGATGGGCGAATGTTCTCTTAGTTAGTTAATATCAATTGGTAAATGATCGCTAGAGAAATTAAGAAAGCCGTTGCACTAGCCCAGGATTTTTCAGACTGGAGGCAAAAAGTTGCCGCTGTCTCTCTGCTGGAGCACTAACAGGAGCATCAAGCCAAGAGATTCAAGTTATTTTTAGGGAAACTAGACGTACCAATCACTGACAGGGAGGAAAAAGTTCTCCTGGGCTTGATTCTTAATGGGCCTGTTTTTAATTTGTAAGAACGTTGATACCCCCTTTTTTAATTCTAAAAAGTGGACTGGAGACATTAATTTTTAACTGTAAGAAATATAAAAGGACCAGGCCATTACAAAACCGTCAAAATATAATGAATAAAACCTGCTAATATGTTTTGTTTTTATTTATCTCTGGTGGAAAACGTGTCTAGAATTTATATGTGTTCAGTTGTGGTTTTGAGTATGGGGAATGTTTTTTTTTTATTTAGAATGAACTTCAGCAAACTGGCTTCTAAAAGAGTTATTCGTTGCTCAATGGTAACATTCTTTTGGTCATTTTTGATATTAATATTACTTTTATGCAGTATCCTTGTTATTATGAACCGTTAAATCGGTCGATTTGTTTGACATTGTAACATCGAAAAGTAAAATTTTGGACATGGTCATATTGGCTTGCGAAAGGGCTTATTGGCTTATAATTGTGGATTTAATCGAAAAGAAAAAAGCTAGTATCCAAAAACTTATTGCCGATTCTTATTAAAAATTAAAGGCACTTCACTTAGGTTGCCTTTAACTGAGAGTCGGGTGCTTTTGATAAATTGTCTCGAGTTGTTTTTTGTTTTTTTTTCCCCGACCCTCGTATGGAAAGAGTGGTGAAAGAGCTTGGGTGGGTTTTGATAGGGAATTAAAATTTATATTTGTCTAAATAAGGGTAAAAACGTGTTTGGGGGTAACCAATCCCCCTACCGAGCCTCTTTTTACTAGATGCACTCCTCTCCGTAGTCCCCATTATATCGGATCAAAATTTGGGTAATTTTGAGTTATTAAATAGTCCAACAAATATATTTCCGTGGATGACTTGACCCTCGGCCGTAACAGCTGTAACGGCCGTAACGGGTGCAACGGCCGTAAATAAAGAAATTACCAATTTTTAGCACGTAGGTTTTATAATGGACCAAGGAAAATACAATATTTTGAGGGAGGGAGAGGAAGTTGGGTGGATTGACCCCATTCATTGTCTCTGATCTGTTTGAAACTGGCAGCAGCAAGTCCCTGAGACAAGAGTCCCTAACGTAAAGTTTTTTTGGCTAAAGACTTTTTCCCGATTGGCTCGAAATTTACATCCTTCAGTCCTTGGCCCCAGTAAAGAAAAACAAAGGAATACCAGCAAAGAAATCCCAGTAAAGAAGGAAAAATAGAATAAAAGTATTGGTTCCCTAAAAAACAGGACAGATAAACAGCCAAAACAAATTTCTTCGGAAGGCTTGAAACTCAATGACAATGTGTCTGATCAATTTCAAACTTACAGTCGTAATTACCTTGGCAATTACAACCTATGGTCTATTGTAATTAAAATAATTGAAGGGCATGCTCCCCCCTAGAGATAGGGTAACACTTTTTTGTGATTGGTTCAAAACTTATATCCTTATGTCATTAGGTTAATAGAGTCCCATACACAAGAAGAAAATGAAAAAAATTGGTTCCACCAATGGAGGGCCAAAAATCGGACTATAATCTTTTCTTCAGGGTAACTTTAAACTGACACCAACTAGCTCCTAGGCAAAGGGGTTCCTCTTGCAAAAAATACAATCAGGCTGGGAGAACGGTCCCTCAAAAGTGGGCAAAAAGTTTGTTATGGGTTTGAAACTAATATCTAAAGTCCTTGAAACAAGGGGGGAGGGCCACTTTGTAAAAAAAAAACAAAGTTTGTGGACCCTAATGTATACACAAATTTAAGCTTTAGGATCATGCTTAATATGTTTCAGCCCGAAACAGAGCTAGTTTTTTCTGGTCGGCTTTAATTTTTCAAAGATCGTTACCTGGGGTAAGATAACTAACCAAAGTTAAAAAACACTTTTTAAAACAATGCTAGGTAATATGTTAAAAAGTTAGCGCATTTGTTTTATCGCATTTGAATCCTGTGCCAAAAAAAGATATTGGAACGGGGCCAAGAAATGCGGCCCAAAATAGGTCCAACCGTAATATTTTTCTGGACGAGTTGAAAATTGAGCTCCTAGAAATTCAGTCAAAGTCCCTCAGCCGTGAGGACCCTAATATATAATAAAACCTTTAGCTTTAGGAAACGGGTCCTTATAACTCTAGCCCAAAGAAGGGTTAATTTTTCCACGTTGGCTTTAAACTTTCAAGGATCTTGTTTTTTTTTTAGAGGAGATTTAACACATTTGCAGGAATTTATTGTTAGTATTAAGGAATTTGAAGATGACGGCTATTACGAAGGATTATTTTCATCAGAAGCATCAAGAGCTTGTGCAGTAGGTGGCTAGTCTGGAACAAGCAATTGGTGCTCTCCGCCAAAAAAAAATTCCTAACTTCGGCAGGAAAATTTCGTTTTTAAATCAAAGTTAATTAATATAAAAAATCGTGACTGCATTCTGAGCTTGCCTCTAAAAATCAGAATCTTCTAAATCACGGGATTCCCGTTGTTTCTGGGCAAAGTGCAGAAACTGCTGCTCACGAGCTTTTGACTGATATTGGGTTGGCAAATGCTGACACTATTCCATTTATGAAGTGCTATCGCTTGAACAGTAATAGACATACATGGTCTTCTGCTAGGAATAAGTTTGAGCCAAATGTAGGCATGTTGCCAAGCCTTACTGATAAAGATAAGATTATGCTGAACTATGGAAAGCTCAAAGGCTCTCGTAAAAGTATCAGTTACGATTTACCTCAAGACCCGACGCTTAGCCGTATTAAATTAAAAAAACAAGTTTTTTTTCAACTGAAAGTAAGGAGCGATATTAAAATTTAAAACAAATAATTATTCCGAATATGAAAGGGGCTGTCCCCTCCTCAACGCCTCACTCTTTACGATAAATTTTTCTATTGTTTTAAAAAATAGAGTTGTGAGACAAAGTCAAACTTTAGCGTAAAGAGCGAGGCGTTGCGGAGGGGGCAGCCCTTTTCATATACGGAATAATTTCTGTTCGTTTTAAGTTTTAATGTCGCTCCTTACTTTCAGTTAAAAAAAACTGGTTTTTTTTTTATTCAATTTCTGAAAGTTTTTGAATTAATGCAGCTTTGATTTTGGCTCACCGTACATGAATAATTAAAACGAAATTCCCATATTAATTTTCCTTTTTTGGGTAAATGGCTTTCTCGAAATTTTATTCTGACGTAACTAACGAATTAACTTACGTAACGAATTTTTATATTCGTATGTTTTATTACGTATATTAGGGAGTTCTCCTTCTAGTCAATACCTTGCTCTTTACGCTAAAGTTCGAATTTTGTTCGAATCAAAACCCCTGAATCACAAAGGCCGGTTAATTAGAATTGATAGCTCTTTTGAAAGTACTAAAAAAAACTGTAGCGTAAAGAGCGAGGTATTGACTAAAGGGCAGATCCCTCATATACGTAATAATTTCTGTTCGTTGTAGGTTTTAATGTTGCTCCTTACATTCAGTTGAAAAAAAAATTGTTTTTTTATCTAATTTCTGATCGTTTTTTAAATAATGCGGGAAAATCCGGCACTCCCTTCATAGAAATGTCCTTCCCCCCATGGAAACATCCTCCATGGAGATTTCCTCCCCCTTAACCCCTACTGCTACCCCGACCCCCACCAGAAAAAAATTCCTCCTGAAAACTCCTGTATACTTCCCAATAACCAATACTATATGTAAACAATGGGCAAAGTCTATAGCTTGCAGCCCTTCCCCAGGGAACTGTGGGGAATTAAGTTATCCTCAAAGACATTTTAATTAGATTTTCGACAATGCTGAACAAAATTGCTATGTTAAAATTTTGATTGGGTGACTTCGGGAAAAAATGAGCGTACGAGGGGGCCAAGTTGCCCTCCAATTTTTTTTGTCACTTAAAAAGGGCACTAGAACTTTTAAGTTCCGTTCGAATGAGCCCTCTCACGATATTCTAGGACTACTGGATCGATACGATCACCCCTGGGGAAATAAAAAACACAACAAAAACAAATAAACACGCATCAGTGATCTTTCTTCAGGCAAAAAAAATACAAAATTCTACCTTTTTGCAGGTAGGAGCTTGAAACTTCTATAGTTGGGTTCTCTGATTCGCTGAATCTGATGGTGTGATTTTCATTAAAGTTATATGACTTTTAGGGGTGGTTACCCCTTTTTTCAAAATAAGGCAAATTTTCTCGGGCGCGTACCTTTGTTGGGTAACACTAAACTTAATGAAATTTATATATTTGAAATCAGCATAAAAATCTGATTCTTTTGATGTATCTATTGGTATCAAAATTCTGTTTTTTAGAGTTTCGGTTACTTTTGAGCCGGGTTGCTCCTTACTTACAGTTCGTTACCACGAACCGTTTCAAAAAAGTTTTAGCGGACGGGTATAGACCATGCACTTCTGCTACTCCGTTAGTGAAAGTGGCTGAAACCAGAGTTATTTTGAAAGGGATTAACATTTGGCTTGAAGCTTAGAAAAATTTAAAAGCAAAAAGTGGACACGTGTAGAGGATACCTCTTTTGATCTGTTTAAGATTAAGTAAAAAAACAAGTTTTTTTTTAACTGAAAGTAAGGAGCAACATTAAAACTTACAACGAACAGAAATTATTCCGTATATGAAAGGGGCTGTCCGCTCCTCAACGCCTCGCTCTTTACGCTAAAGTTTTTTTTTTTTTAAATTGAGTTGTGAGAAATAGTCTATCTTTATCGAAAAGAGCGAGGCGTTGAGGAGAGGACAGCCCCTTTCATATACGGAATAATTTCTGTTCGTTTTAAGTTTTAATGTTGCTCCTTACTCTGAGTAAAAAAAAACTTGTTTTTTTTTATTTAATTTTTGACCGTTTTTGAATTAATAAAGGTTTTGATTTCGGCTGACCGTACATGAATAATTGAAAAAAACTGCATATTAATTTTACCTTTATTTGGTTAAATGGCTTTCTCGAAAGTTGTTTAATTTTATTTACGAACATTTTTATTAGTAATTAATATACGTTACTTACGAATTAACTTACGTAACGAACTTCTATATCCATATTTTAATACGCGTTTTAGGGGTTTCGCCCCCTAGTCAATACGTCGCTCTTCAAGCTAAAGTTCGAATTTTGTTCCAATTCTTTAAAAATTACCCCTTATTCACAAAGGCCGTTAATTAGAATGAATAGCTCTTTTGAAAGTACTAAAAAATCTTTGGCTTAAAGAGGGAGGTATTGACTAGGGGGCAAATCCAATCATATACTTAATAATTTCTGTTCGTTTTAAGTTTTGATGTTGCTCCTTACTTTCAGTTGAAAACTTGTTTATTTTTTATTTAATTTCTGATCGTTTTTTTAAATTATGCTGGGAAATCCAGCACCCCCTTCATAGCACTAGAACTTTTAATTTCCGTTTGAATGAGCCCTCCCATGATATTCTAGGACCACTGGGTCGATACGATCAACCCTGGTGAAAAAAAAAAAAAAAGAACATATAAACACGCATCCGTGATCTTTCTTCTGGCAAAAATTACAAAATTCCACATTTTTGCAGATAGGAGCTTAAAACCTCTGCAGTAGGGTTCTCTGATACGCTGAATATGATGGTGTGATTTTCATTAAGGTTTTATAGCTTTTAGGGGGTCTTTCCCCCTTTTTTTTAAATCAGCCAAATTTTCTCAGGCACGTAACTTTTGATGGGTAGGACTAAATTTGATGGAACTTATATATTTGAAATCAGTATTAAAATCTGATTCTATTGATGTATCTATTGGTGTCAAAATCCCGTTTTTTAGAGTTTCGGTTACTATTGAGCCGGGTCGCTCCTTACTTGCAGTTCGTTACCACGAACTGTTTGATCTTTGTTATTGCGTTTAACACGATTATCCCATTAATTGTGAACAAAAACTGATTTATGTTATCTAATTTTCTTATATTGTTTCTTCTGGTTCCTTCCTCTGTTTTTAGTATCCTTTTGGTATATTTATTATAGTATGATTATGCTCCTGCGTGTGTGTGTGTTGATTTTCAAATGAATCCATCGATGATCCCTTTTCCTTTTTTTTGTTTGCCTTAGTTTTTCCTTTTTCCTTATCTTTCCTTAATTCTTCTCACTTGTCATTATCTCTACTATATTACTTTTTTCCTTTATTTTTTTCCCTCTCCACAATTCCTTATATCAGATTCAGTTGTTTCGTCTTGTTCTTGTTTGTTTTTCAGTTTGGTGTGTGCACAAAAATGAGTTCAGCGCTACCTCTGTATAGATGCCATCATAGCTATGCTGTGATGTTGACGACCTTTGGTCTGGTGAGTATGGTCACGGAGCGGATCTACCATCCACCGTAAGTAAAATGTCAACTTGTTTTGATTACCAAGGTGGTATCAACTCTTTGGGAGAACGTTTTGTTGAGTTAGAAAATAATCCTTTAGATGTTGAAAATATAATTAATAATTCAGTTGGACGTAGAAGTCAAAGGAATAATGATCCTTATTCGGCTATTAAAAGTTATTATGTTTCGCAATGGTTCTGCCTCCTCTAAACGATATGGTATTTTCTCTGTACTTCACCTTAAAATTCAGGGACTTTTGATTTGCTCGTCTTTTGATGAGCTGAAACGGATCATTAGTGGTGGAACTCCTGATATTATTGGATTACACGAAACTTTCCTGAATCCAAATAAGGGTATGCTTTTAGACATTCCAAGATATAGGATGGAGAGGTTGCACAGGAAACAGATGGCGAGAGGTGGCCTTTCTCTTTCGTGCGTCTCTTATTGATAATATTTTTTCGTCACTGGATGTCTTATATATTTCGGTGCCGATGAGTGATACCTCTGATCATTTTCCCGCTATTTCCCCACATAAGAGTGCTAATCAAACACAGCATATAGCATTGCCATCTAATCTCCCTTTTTTCCATTTTGGTGATACTGAGCTGAGTTTACTTAATTCTCGTTTGACTGATCAGCCATGGGATAGTTTGGTTTCAGGATCGGATTTTACCCACTCTATTGATTTCTTTTATGATTTAGTGAAAGAAGGTATCCTAGAAGTTTGCCATCAGAGTCCAGCGCCTCATACTTCGAAAAGGATAGCACCACTGAATCCATGGATGACTCCAGGTCTCCGTCAAAGCTGGCAAAATGAAAAATTATTTGTGGAAGCTTTACAAGGCTTCATCATCTGCAGCTCATCATCAACGGTTCAAGGCCTACAGAAGTATATTTGTTCTCTGTGTCGGAAGGCCAAGTCACAGTATTATCATAGGAAAATTTTTAGGTGTGAAAAGGATGTCAGGAAGACATGGTACATAATTAATTCTGTCTTAGACCTACTGCCTCTCTGCCTTCAGTTCCAACAACGCTGATAGTCGATGGTAAAACTGTCCAAGGAGAAGAAGATGTTCAACTAGAGCTTACCTCTTATTTTACTAACATAGGAAAGACAACTGCTTCCTCCGCAAGCTCTGCAACTCCTCATTGCGATTTCAAAGCCTATGTTGGACCCTCATGTTTAAAGTCAATGGTCTTGAACTCTGTTTCTGAGTTTAAGGTAAATCGTATCGTGAATACTTTTAAAGGATCATCGTCTTCAGGACCAGATGTAATTTCTACAAGGTTTATCAGTGCCATTCTGCCAGCTATTCTGTCACCAATGGTCAATCTGGCTGAATAACAGATTGACAGAATGACAGATTGACCGAAAGACAGAATGACTTGTCAATCTGTCTTTTGAGATAGGAATTTTCCCTGAATCTCTCAAGCAAGATAAGGTTATAGCGCTGTATAAAGAGGTTTCTCGGAGTGATCCTGCTAATTATGGGCCAATTTCTCTTCTATCTGTTTTCAGCAACATTTTTGAGAAGGCTATGCTATCCTGGGTTCTTAGTTTTCTGAATACAAAAGAATTTTTGCTCGATTTCCAGTTGGGATTTTGAGCGAATTACATTATCACTCTACAGGACATGCTTGAGCAGCTCTCTTGAATTCTATTCATTTGGCAATAGATTCTGATCTTACCACAGCAGCTTTGCTTTTGGTTATTCTTAAAGCTTTTGATTATTTGACCCATCGGATTCTTCTTTGGAGTCTGTCGCATGTTGGTATAAGATCAAATGCTTTTGGTTTGAATCATATCTTTCTGGTAGGCTTATTTCAATTGATCCACTTTTCCAGATCCCTTCTGAAGTAGATTATGGTGCCCCTTAGGGATCTGTTCCTGGAGCCGTTTTATTTCTGATTTATGTTAATGATTTGATTTCAGCAGTCAAAAACAACAGGCCTCTAGTATGCTGCAAGCTCTGTCATCCTGATGTTCGTTCGTGTTCCAATACTACTTTTAATGAAGATTTCCTCGTTGCTTATGCTGACGACACCACTCTTGGGACCAAAGACGGAATGTTTTATCAAGTATAACCTTGCGGCAATTTTCAAGAGAATAATTTCATGGTTTGATGCGAATTACTTGGGCTTGAATGTTAGGAAGTCACATTTTCTTATTTTTTCTCGAATTGGTGTTGCTTTCCCTCAGCTTACACACCTTCAAGCGTCATAAGGCTCCTATGATGACCAGAGAACGAGGTGATCCGATATCTTGGTATCCTGCTTGATGAGAATCTTTCGTTTAGAAACCATATAGCCATGATTAGGCTATTCTGAAGCTTCTATTTTTCTGCCTTTCCAGCCATATCTTTCTTATTGCCCCATTGTATGGATGTCTACTCTTTCTTTTACACTGCGGTCACTTTCTGTCTTGCATAATAAAGCACGGCGTCTGGTTACGGACACCAACTGTTCCTCACCAAAACCGCTCTCAAGCCTAAAGTCTATTTACATTCTTTCTTGTGCTTCTTTTGTCTTTCTATCAGCTTCATGGCAATCTTCCAAAATCTCTCCAAAAAACTACTGTGTTTATTTCTGATTCAGCTCCATATAGCCTTTAATTTTCACATAATATCTGCATTCCTCCTACCCCTACTATACGATCCGATTTCAATCCTCTCATTGCTTGTTAACAAGTGTGGAATTCCCTACCTTCTTCAGTATGGAGAATCGGAGATGCCACTCATTTGGGACTTTTAAAAGGATTCTTACAGACCATTTAGTTAAGTATCAAACAGAATAGCATTTTGTTTTTATTTATTTATTTTACTTTCTTTTTCCCTTGAGGAGTTGATGTCCCCTGTGTCTTTATTTCATAGTGTATGGTTGTCTTTTGCGCTTTAACCCCCCGGCCTCAGGTAGTGTCTCTTTTTAATCTTATATGTTGTTTGGCTGTTGTTCTCTTTTTTTGGTTGTTGCTTATACTGTTTTTTTTTTTGTTTTTTTTTATTCCCCTTGTATCCCTGGCTGTGGAGCTTTTCGAAGGGGAATAAGAGTATTATATTTCCAATCTGTATTTATTGATGACTAAACTCTGAACTCTGAATAGTTTGATATCCAAAAGGATGCGTGATATCCAAAAGTGAGGCCCGAATAAAGGCCGAAAACTCCTTTCTCGGTTGGTCTGAAACTTATATTCTAGAAACTTATCCTAAAGTGCTGGTGACATTTAGATTGTTTATTGTTTAAAAGAGTTTTTTTTTTTAATTTCTAGTGCCCATGACAGAAGACGAAGTAGGATTTAAGAAAATACACCTTTGAGTCCTTGGGCCATGGACACCCCCATACGTAATTAATCAATGAAAAAATTGTTCCCCGAATTTGGGGCCCAAAATAGGCCGAAGAGGGCCAAGAAATTTTAATGAGGCCACGGGCCAAATATAGGGCCCGAAAATGGTCAAAAAATATATTTTTTATTCAGCTTGAAATTTCAAGAGCTGTTACCTGGTCTAAGACAACCAAATATCTTGTTTGGAAGGAGAAGGGTGTGAAAAGGCTCAAAAGTGAATAAAAGAGCGAGTTGCCTCTGAACAATTTGGAACTTATGGCCGCAAATTCATTAAATGAGATTTATCTAGTACAAACAAATGGTTGGGGCACGATCTTCTATGAATAAAGCCAAAAAGAGATAAAAACAAAGATATAAAAATCTTTCTATATGATAAATTTCAATTCTTCTATCCTTAAGTCCTTGGGTTGAGAGGACTCGAATACACACGATAAAGGAGGGACAAAATACTAATTCCCTCGGAAACAGGCCGGTAAATGTTTTTCTCTGAACAGCTTGAAACCTACACCTAGTTCTTGGAGCATGGAAACCTTCATGCACAAGAAAATTAGGCTAGAAGCCCTGGTCTCCAAAAACTGAAACCGGAAAGTGTGCCAAAAAACTTGACCTTATGACGTTCAGAGGTTTTAGGGGGGTGGTCAACTTATTATGATTGTTGGCAGCTTTCTGTCGTTTTACGTTTGACTTGATTGTTCAATTTAGCTTAGGTCTGCTTTAAGTTAAATTTATTCATCCATAGCAGTGTCTGTTTTCTTTGTTTTATGTGATTTGCTCATAATGATTTCTATTCGTTTTGCATTTTATATGTTTATTCATAGTAATTTCTTTTATTTAAGTTTAAATTATTATTTGACTGTATCTTTGCTCGTTTTAGGTTTTGACATAACTATTTACTTTTCTTTGAATGTCGTGAAAACACTTTTTTAATTAATGCTGGGTATAATGTTAAAAAGTCAATGCATTCCTTTTTACCATATTTGAATTACTCCCTCCTAGATTTTACAAAATGCCGTTTTTGTCTTTACGTTGAAAAAAAGAATCTCCTTCCCCTACATTTTAATGAATTGGTGCCACTGTGTATAATATATTTCATTTCTAGTAAATATAACTTGGTCTTAATTATTATTAAATTCTTCCTCTTCTTATTATTATTACTAAAACTACTTTGGCAATGGAATATCGGAAAAAAATCTGCTTAAATTAACTGAATTCCACAAATGAATTTAGCAAAATATTTTGAGCAGTTGCAACAATGCGCCAGCTGTTTCTCCACAATTTTAAAAACACCCATTTTCGTCTAATAATAGCTTTTCCGGTACTTTCATTGAAGAAATGAAAAAATTACCACCCCCTACATTTTAGAAAATACACTCCCTCAACTTTAGTGACCTGACGCCAACGATTACCGGCAGGAGTGCAGCCAGAGGGGGAAGGGTTGATCCCCCCCTCCAATGTCCCAAGGATTTGGTACCCAGTGTTGACGCCTTGGAATTTCAGGCACCTTTGGCGTCTTAATTTAGCTTATGTGTCCATATTTGTCGGCACACTGGACGATTTTGTCGGCACATTCTTTATTCCCTACCCCCTCCCTAAATTCAAAACCGTATCTTCATCCCGGACTGCCAGAACTGTTGTTTTGAGAAAACTATTTTGAAGTGGTGGTTAATGATGCACATCAGAAAGCTGCAATTCGGGAAACCCCCTGGGGGTCTTTCTACGCTGAAATGTAAAAAGCCAATACAATAGTGTACATTTTATCTTTTCTTCTCATATTTGACTTTCCTTTCGCTTCTTTCTTCTAGACCGAATCAAAATCACCCACCTGGTTTGTTGCAGAGTTTTCCAGCATTCGATCCACCAGTACTTCATCTCTAGCGCGCGCGTTCTAAAGTTTCCAGAACCTGGAACTAAAGAATTAGATTCTCCAGTCAATATTCTCTAAGCACTTGTGAAGCTTATTAGTGACATGCTTAGGATGAAGCACATGATTATTAGGAATTAGTGTTATTGAGAGGTAAGCTGTCTTATTACTACTTCTTTTTGCTAATGACAGAAAAATTCATATTAAATTGAAGAAGACGAGGGGGTTGGTAAGTCGAAACACGGCACAAAATTAGTAGCCAGTTCCCGAATGAAAATGTTTGTTTTGTTACTTTAAATTGAACTTGCCAGTCAGATAGACTTATGAAAGCATTTTCTAGACGCGCTTCTGTTGTTTTGTTGTGGCTTTCTTAAGTTTGAGTAGTCCTCTGACTGAGGTTTTGCTATTCTCCCAGTCTCATACAGCTCCAGCTTTGAATGGATTGAAAACACCAATCTGTACTTTGGACTCATAGGGTCCAAAATGGGATAATGCGCAAAAAATACTCTTTTATTCTTTTACGAGGCCCCCTAACAGCCCAGTTTGTAGTGACAAAAACCAAACTATGACAGTATCAAGTGACAGAGCTTTCTTGATAAACCTACAAAATATTACTTCAGACTCGTATTGTTCTGTATGCACTGTTTGCTTATCCTGTTTTAGGATGGACTCTTAAGGAAGCATAAACGTTATATGTCGCACATAAAAATAAATTCGCACAATCCGAGAGGTTAACTGGATAACAGTTTATGAGAAATCAATACACAAAAAAAAGACAAAACTCTTTTTACTTGTTGACGTGAATTAATACTTTATATCGTTTTATCAAATAAATTCAGCAAAATTTACAGCTTATATTAAACTTGCTCAGATGAAGCTATACAACCACAATATTTTTTTACATGATTTTTTTCTTTATGACAATCCATCTTCCTCAAGTCTCGCAGTCAATTGACTCCCACTACTAGGGGCTCGCATTCAATTGACTAAAAAAATAAAAAAAAATATAATAGGACAAATACGTGTGAAGATCTGTGTTTCGGAAAGGGTCCAAGGTTTATTTTGTAGCGGTAACTTTGAAGAATTCACAAAAAAAAAGTAAATTACATATACAAATCTGAGAAATAATGTGTAAAATTATGAGAAACTCAAGATATCAGGTGGCATTCAGGAATTTCTATGACGAATACTGAGGGCTCAAGTAAGGGTTATTATAACCTATTCTTGGTAATACTTACGCTTTTCCATCAAACTTGTATTTCGGCCACCTTAATTCCAAAACCAATGTGTTAAAATCATGTTTCTAAGCATTCATAGAACTTGATAGGTACGTGATTTAAGAAAAATGGAATTTTTTTTTAAATATTACATTGACTAACAATGTAACTTTTTTTTCTCTTTTTCATATTGACAAAAAATTGTAACTGTAAAAAATTGCTTAAGTTACTTATTGTAGCATATTCATGGTTTTTTTTCTTATGGTCATAAGACTGGATATTAATATAAACATCAATATTAGAAAATGGTTGTCAAAGAGTCGACTATGCAGGGGTTCAGGTAGGTTAAGGGGTTCAGGGGTTAAGGTAGAAGTCAAAATTACATCGATCTAATTGGCCGATGAAAAACACCTCTGTCATGTCGTTGGGTAGAAAAATTGAGATGAATACCATTCGAATCCTTAATGGGGTTGATTTTTCAACTAATTCGACCAATTATTGCCAAAGTTGGCATTTCATTTAACTGGCTAGGCGCTGCTTTACTCCGTAGCAGAATGAGACGATTCTGAGGACTTGGGTGCAAACAAAGGAATTTGTAAATTCATTAAAATTTTGAAAAAAAGGTTCAAAATCATTATCTCTTGAAAAGGGCGGACCCTTATACCTCTCAAAGCCTCCCCTTGTACAATTCTCGATGAATGAAAAAAAGAGTATATGTTTCAATTTATAGTTATATTCTTTAATCGCCCTCCACTCCTTAGCTCAATTTCGAATTATATCCCCCCCCCTTCTACTGTCAGTGAAATCAAAACAATATCTTTTTGCTCTAAATATGGATCAGAAGATTCTCTCTTTTTCGAATCTAATGCGGTGCAATTGCTTGTTGGAATAAATAAGATGATTCCCGAAGCTTTCTAACAAGCTTTAATTTTCCAAAGCTTGCTTTTGGTGAGGAAGAGGCATTCTTACAAACTGTTGCAACATAATCACATTTGGGGCACAGCTCCGAAGCTAATTCAAATAGAATAGAGCTAGCCAAAGAGCCACTTGCCCGACAAGCAGCATAAAAAAGAAAAAAATGTTTTCCCCCTTTCCCAAATATGAAATTATGTACCCCCCCCCCACAAAAACTTTTTCTTAGTGTTTCAACTTAATCCACCTGTCGTGACACAAAACCGGATATACTCTTATAATGACTGGAAACCTTCCTGACAATGATTTTAAAATTGACTAGATCAAATTACATGTTCAAATATAAAAAATATTGCAATCAATTCAAGTTTTTCATCACTGACAGCCAATAAAACCTTTCTCTTTCAGAGAGAATTGTTTTCATTGGCTCTCAGTGACGAAAGTCAATTGTAATCAATTGCAACAAAACTATATTGAACGCGGGATAAGTTTGAACTTACTAGATTGTATGGTAAACAGAGAAACCCGTCTCCTGCATCCATAAATGACCTCACATCAGACCTATTCCGCACATGGGTATCAATGGGGAGGGGGGGTTATTTGCCTTCCCTGCCCTAGATTTTGCAAAAACAATCCTTTTTTGGTATTTGTATTGAAAATGCCTTTTCTTTGGTACTTCCATTGAAAAAAATAGAACAACAAAATTTTCCCCCGGGATTAAAAAATTAATTTCTACCCCTCCCCTCTCCATTTTCAAGAATTGATACCACCGATTCTACACGTATTGTTTTTGGTAAACAATTAAATAAAAAAAAAACAAGTTTTTTTTAACTGAAAGTAAGGAACGACGTTAAAACTTAAAACGAACAGAAATTATTCCGTATATGAAAGGGGCTATCCCCTCCTCAACGCCTCGCTCTTTAGGCTAAAGTTTTTCATTGTTTAAAAAAAATAGAGTTGTGAGAAAGTCAAACTTTAACGTAAAGAGCGAGGCGTTGAGGAGGGGACAGCCCCTTTCATATACGGAATAATTTCTGTTCGTTTTAAGTTTTAACGTCGTTCCTTACTTTCAGTTAAAAAAAAAAATTATTTAATTTTTGAACGTTTTTGAATTAATGCAGGCTTTGATTTTGGCTCAACGTACATGAATAATTAAAAAAAAATTGAATATTAATTTTACTTTTATTTGGTTAAATGGCTTTCTCGAAACCTGTTTAATTTTATTTACGAACGTTTTTATTAGTAATAAATATACGTAACTTACGAATTAACTTACGCAACGAACCTCTAAATTCTTATATTTTTAATACGTATATTAGAGGGTTCGCCCCCTAGTCAATACCTTGCTCTTTAAGCTAAAGTTCGAATTTTGTTCCAATTCTTTAAAAATGACCCCTTAATCACAAATGCCGTTAATTAGAATAAATAGTGCTTATGAAAGTACTAAATAATCTTTGGCTTAAAGAGCGAGGTATTGACTAGGGGATGAACCCAATCATATACGTAATGTTTTCTGTCGTTTTAAGTTTTGATGTTGTTCCTTACTTTCAGTTAAAAAACCTTTTTTTTATATATAATTTCTGATCTTTTTTTTAAATAATGCTGGGAAATCCGGCGCCCTTCATAGCAATGTCCCTTCTCCCATGAAAACTTCCTTCATGGTAAGATCCTCCCATATAACCCCCGATCCACTCCCCCCCCCCCACTACCAGAAAAAATCCCCTCTGAAAACGTCTGTATACTTCCTAATATCCAATACTATATGTTAACATAGGGTAAAGTTCATAACTTTCAGCCCTCCCCCCGGGGACTTTGGGGGATTAAGTCATCCTAAAAGACATAGTTATCATATTTTCGACCATGCTGAACAAAATGACTATCTCAAAATTTTGATTGGGTGACTTTGGGAAAAAAATGAGCGTGGGAGGGGGCCTAGTTGCCCTCCATTTTTTTGGTCACTTAAAAAGGGCACTAGAACTTTTAATTTCCGTTCGAATGAGCCCTCCTAGGATATTCTAGTACCACTGGATTGATACGATCACCCCTGGGGAAAAAAACAAAAAACAAACAAACAAACAAATAAACACGCATCCGTGATTTTTCTTCTGGCAAAAAATGCAAAATTCCACATTTTTGTAGGAGCTTGAAACCTCCGCAATAGGGTTCTCTGATACGCTGAATCTGATGGTGTGATTTTCATTAGGGTTCTATAACTTTTAGGGGTCTTTTCCCCTTTTTTCGAAAATCAGCCAAATTTTCTCAGACGCGTAACTTTTGATAGGACTAAACTTGATGAAACTTATATATTTGAAATCAGCATTAAAATCTGATTCTTTTGATGCATCTATTGGTATCAAAATTTCGTTTTCTACAGTTTTGGTTACCATTGAGCCGGGTCGCTCCTTACTTACAGACCGTTACCACGAACTGTTTGAAAAATGTTCAGAAGTTTAAATAATAGTTCCAAATACTTTTTTTTTTTAAATAGACGATAGATTTTTTTTCGAAGTGCTTTGTAATTGCGGTAGTTTTTCTTCAGTTTTCTTTTCTAGAGCACTACCAGTGGGGCCGAGCTTGCATGTGAGGCTGATCCAGGATTTTTTTTAGGGAGGCGCAAAATAGGTTGATCTGATAAACCCGCGTTAGGAGCAAGTATAATTTTTTAGTTTAAAAACGCAAACTTGCGTTAATTAAGTAAATTTCACTATTTTAGACTATGTTAGGGGGTGCGTGCCTCCTCACCCCCCTCTAGATCCGCCATTGTTGCTATGTATTATTTTTCGGAGGAGCGGGGGAGTATCTTGGCCAAAGTTAGATTTGATAATATATGAAGGTAATTTGATAATATAGATTTGAGATTAAAGGTTAAAGTTAGATTAAATATTAATATCTATTATTCTAATTATTAATATCTATTATTTGTTATAATAATAATAAATATTATAAATCTATTATTAAATATAATAGATTAAAGTTCGATTTGATAATATATGAAGGTGACATTGGAGTATAGCAAAATTATGGACAATTTTGGGGTCTGCCGACGAGTTTTGGCCTGGGGCTCACTAATGCATAAATATGCCTCTGTACATAAATCCTTCTTCAATAGCTGAAAACGTCAGTCCCACAATTTAGGACACTGTTTGGAAATCCTAAGTCTGTACTGATGATTCAACGCGTTACGAAATTTCTATGACACGACAAAACCTGAACTGCTGTACTTAAACTTTTTTTAAGGCTATATGGCAAAATTTTCTGTTTTGAGTTTTGAGCCACTGGAAAACTAAATTCAAATAAATTCAAATTTACATTAAGAGATTTAATGTAAATTTAAAGTTTGATTTTGCAATCAATTCGTTAGTTGAAAGATAAAGACACCGTTCAATGCGCCTTTCTACGCTATTTCCAGATATACTATTCTCTACCGTCAATATCATGTCTCACTTCTCCCACCTCCCTCCAATGACTGATTATAACCTTAGGTTTTATATAAAATTTGCTAATTTTCTTGTTTGTTTGATTTTAGTGGGTATTATTTTGCATGTTCAGCAAATTGTTGATAAGGAATAAGTAAAAAATGTATTACAGACTAAGAAAATTATTAAATCTTTGTATAAAACTTAGGGCTATTTCCAGGCATTAGGAAAAAGAGTTGATGTGCTTGGGTGCAATTTTCTGTGGCTCAGGGGGCAACTGACCCCCCCCTACACCCTAGTTTACCCCCTTGGCTGATATTTAGCGTCTTCAAAAATCTTGTCTAAACTAAGATAGGCTTACATAATTCAAGCATCCGGAGAAATTGTTCAGTTTTCCTTAGCATGTCTTTACCTTTATGGTACTATATGGCTCATGTTTCACTTGGTGATTTACACTTAACTTGGGAAAATTGGCTCCAAAACCCCCTCCCCCAAAGATTTTGACAAAACTACGCCCCTGGTGATGTGACACAGCGATGGTTGCAATTATTATACTTAAAAAGTGCTTAAAGGCGCATCGAAAGATGCGCTTGTCTTTCATCTAGCAAATTAACCAAAAAAGCCTCAGATTTACTTTTAGCTCATTGAAGATGCAATTTCTATCTCTTAACGATTGGTTACCTCATGGTAAGACTACATCATTCAGATAGTCTTGTTAGCTCGGA
>JAQQPU010001256.1:61322-79551 GCA_029168905.1 Artemia sp. Kazakhstan ARC1039 | reverse complement strand
ACAAAGAAAATTTTAAAACGTGAAAAAAACTCGTTTATATGCATTTTTGTTACGTTTTTACGACTCAGGCATGAATTTCGGAGGGGGGTTCAAACCCCCAAACACTCTCCATCCCCCGGATGCGCCTTGCTTGCGATAGCTATTTTCTTTTAACAAATATCATCTTAACTTGAATTATGCAGTGAAGGAAAAGGAAAGGGAATTCGATTGTGTCCTAACAGTCACAATACACAAAATCAGGACCTGATGAAGTAGGTGCGGGGCCCGGTTTGATTTTTTTGCGGGGTTTTCTATATATATATTAAATATCTAGATCAATTATACATGCATATTAGTTTACGTACGTACAGTAGTTCACGTAAGTAGTGCAAAATCTCTTTAATATAGGACTATCCCGATTAAATTCAATAAATTTGACATGGAATTTCACAGGTATCAGTTTTTTATATTATAAAGCATATATAACATAATAATAACCACATTTATTAATCTAATCCAGCAATGCAAACTTGATAGGGTTGCTTCCTGAATGCCCACCCCCGGAGCTTCCCGTGTCACTGCTTCCGCGACGGAGCGCCCACTTCTTGGAGCGCCCACCGCACTGAGTGCTCACTATACGGACCGTCCACTTATCACAGGCTGTCACGGAGCGTCCACGATTTTAGCGTCTCCATACGGAGCGTCCACATTTTTTTTACCAGATACTTTCAACCATAGCTAAGGGAACTTAGCAAAGGTTCGACATAGGTCTCAGTGTTTCCACTTCTACTTGTTTTGGTAGTAGAACACTTATTTTCGGACCACTCTTCTTCCAAATATTAAAGCTACTTATCTTTCACCGTCTGGACACTTCGTTGCGAATTTAACACAGGGCGATGAATCGGAACATGATCCGCTGTTGTCTCTTATGGATTCTGCACCTCATTAAGCATTGTTCCCATGGACAGCGAAATTCTCGCCGCACCTGCGAATTCCGCAACGCATTGCAAATTTTCTACGCTCCGTGCGGATTCGCATCGCAATTTCCATTGGGATTGGGTGCGGAAACCCGGGCAGATTTTTTTGCGGATTTTTCCGCTTTCTCTGGGAAACATGTTTTATGTTTATAATGAAACACGTCCAGTATCTGTGAGATTCCCCTTTTCGTAAACCTAGCCCTCTTTTTGAAGCCAAATCTGGGCTAATAAATACTACTGCATGTGGTTTACTACTACTTTGTGAGCGCTCCGTATAGTGGACGTTCCGTATCGTGGACGCTCCGTGAATGGACACTCCGAGCAGCGGTCACTCAGTGCAGTGGTCGCTCCGTGCGGTGGGCGCTCCATGCGGTGGGTGCTCCGTCATGGACGCAGTGACACGGAACGCAGTGCAGACTGGGCACTCAGGAACTAAGCCACTTGAAATAAATATATTATAGTTTTTTGGATAACTCATAATTTATCCCTTATCGTGAAAAAATAATTTGCTTTAAATTTTAAATCTTTTTTTTGTTTATTTAGATGGTAACGCGGGGTGCTTTCAAATGTAGGGTCCGATTAGACCCAATAGCTCCAATCGTCCTTTATCCGGCCCTGTAAAAGATTGACATTGTGCAGTCACGAAAGACAAGAGAGATCAGTTTTCAATAATAACGCAGGGATAAGTGCGTCTAAGTTTTCATTGATTTCACAATTGTGAAGCATATTTGATAGCAAATCTTTCTAGTTGTGAAAAGTATGTCAGAAAGGCAAGTCAGAAGAACGGCTGCCACTTAGACTTTACAGAAATTAATGACTCCGGGTTAAGGGTGAAATCTAAGAGCGCCATTTCATAGAACCCGATATCTTTTCTTTTTTCTATCTCTGTAGTTTAAATCTTTAAACAAAAAAGTAACTTGCAAAAAGCTTTAAAAGCCTCTATAACTCTCAACTCTCTAATTTTAACTTTAGCTTTAAATCCAAGTTTAGATGATAAATATTTAAAAAAATTGCTACCACAAGCCAAGAACGGCTGGATTCAAATTTTGGGGTCGATAAATAAAACATAAATAAATATACCATACCAGTTACAATACATAAATCTGCACATTGTGCAGTAAGGGAGGACTAGAGAGATTCTTACCTTAAGATCCTCCTGTGCCTCCAGAGGCGTTTAGGGTATTCAAGAAGACTCACCAGTCAACTCTCATCACTGCAGACACCCAGACATCTTCATATTCGGGTTGGATTGGGGCATTGAGATTTGTGAAGTCAGCCCGCTAGCTGCGTCGTAGGATGTTTTAAAGTGTCCCTAAATTTCATTGACTTCATATTTGTGAAGCGTATTTGATGGTCAATCATTTCGAAAAGTATGTCAGAAAGGGAAATCAGAAGGGCTGAAGGGCAACAAATTGAAAGAAAGGGCTACCAGAAAGGTGAAGTTAGAAAGTGCTGCCGCTTAGATTTTACTGAAATGTAATGACTTTAGGTTAAATATAACAGCGCAAATTTATAGAACCCGACGTCCTTTTTCATCTCTGTCTTTTAAATCTATAAACCAAAAAGCAATTTGCAAAAAGCTTTAAAAGCATCTTTTTGCTCTGCCGTGATATTATAAAAACATAAGATACACCCTTGGGTTTTTGACAGGGTGATACAGCCTAAATCTCTAGGGGATCTACCTAGGTCTGTCTGATCTGCTGAGCTGCTATTTAATACAAAATGGTTCCCTAACATCACAGAGCGTAATGACCCCGGGTTAACGATGAAATCTAACCGCGCCATTTTATAGGATTTGGTGTCCTTTTTTTCTCTATTTTAATAGTTTAAATTTTTAAACAAAAAAATAATTTATGAAAAGCTTAAAAAGCCCATTTTCGTTAAACTTTGAAATTATAAAAGCATAAAATACATCCTTTGGATTCGGCCAGACCGATGGAGCCTTGATTTGAAAAGATCTGGCTGGATTAATGGCGGTTCTTGCCTACCTTGCCCCCAGGGAAAAATCTTGAGTACCCCCCCCCCTGTCTCCCAAAAATTTTCAGGCCAAGTTTCAACCAAATTTTCATTTGTTAACATAATTTTTCCATTTATTTAAATCTGAATTTTCTTAATTTAGCCTCTGCGGAATTATTAATTATCTCGTCCCAAAAGATTGCTTCTAATTCTTCAATTCGGTCTACTTACTTTTTGCTTAAAATTCAATTTTGAAATTGCTTAAATTTGGTATACCTACTTTTATCCTCCAGGAATAGTGATGAAGATATGGGAAAAATGAAAATTTCGAATTCAATTTGCTCTGCGCCCCCCTCCCTATTTTATAAATTTCAAAATTACAAAATGATTATAACCATGAGATTATTTATTTGAAATTTTGCACCCCTAAAGTTTCAGCCTCCCAGGCAAGTGCCCCCTTTGCCCCTCCCCTAAAACTGCCACTGGCACAGATCAGTCTGAACTGCTGAGATGCTGTGCAATGCGCAACAGTTTCCTAAATAATAAGAATATAATTATCTTCAAAATCCGAGCTGTGTAATTTTATAGAACCAGGCACCTTTTTTCCAACTTTGGAATCTTTAGAAAAAACTTAACTTGCAAAAACTTTACAAGCTTACTTTGGTCTCCTCTGAAATGATAAAAACACGAGATTCCTGGCATCATAAAAAACCATAAATCAGTCATGTAACCAAAAGAAAAATATTTTACACAATTTATTTCACTTCACATAAAACCTCACATACACTTGAACCGATTAAAAACGACAAAAAAACTGGAATATCTACAAGTGCAAAATAATTTTAAAACTATTAATTTGAGATCAAATGTATAAAAAGACAAAGATAGAAAAAAAATATACATACAACAATTTTTCAACAAGATCATTTTATTTATATATAAATAATAATATATTTAGACACTATAAGCACAGAGCTCAAAGGACGAAAGAAAACTGAAGCAGACTAGACCTTTGGCCCTACAAAATTGTTCTTATAGGAATTAAAATTGCTAGCTCTGCCAACAATTGGAATTGCCCAGTAGAACTAACAGAGGATATAGAGCTTTCATAATCTCTGGTAGCAATAGATGACATTAATTTTAATTTTTTGCAGACTAGCAGAGTAGAGTAGAGCAGAGTAGCAGAGCAGAATAAATTTCACAATTGTCTGTTGCTTGAGCAACACGCATATCTTATCGTCAATTTTTTCTATATTTGATTTCTTTTAGTTTGGTAAATTAAAGTAAAAGAAAAAAGCGAATGTTAGTTTTTTTTAATTTAACTGTTTAAGTCCTACTTTTATAGTTCATTCAAACGCCTTTCAAATAAAGACTTCAAAGGTGAGACTTTCAGTCGGACATTATAAACTACAAATGTATTTAGGTGTTATATGTTTCTTGGATAGTTCATGATTTATATTTTGAAAATATTGCATGTTTGAAGGTTACACACATACATCTAAGTGTCATTGGTGCACCTAAGACGCAGTTTTTTTTCATTAGAATTTTTGAAAGATCGAAGTCAAAACCGATCAGACGTACAGATAGTAAATTTTGGATATACTTAGATAGAAGACAATTTACAAATGTCTTTAAATATGTTTACACATGTTTTGTAAATATTTTTAATGTTTAAATATATTCAAACATATCTGTAAATATGTTTGTGTAAAAATGTTTAATATGTAGAAATATGTTTAAACATTAAATGTTTAAATATGTAGGTAAGTTTTAGATAACGAATTACTTACAGGTATCCGCAAAAATTCTTCTAGAGGAGTAACATTGTAGAATTTTCTAGAGGGGGGGGGGGGTAGGGGCAGGGGCTTGAAAAACAAGTTTTACCAAAAAAGTGCTATATTTTTTCAACAGATTATAAAATTCTGTACTTCTAGGTATTCGTCAAGGGGGCTGCCTCCATTCGATGTCCCGTGGACACCCTTTTATCATTATCCCCCAAAGGTTATAATTATGTATTTTTATGGAATATTTTGATTGAGGTTGAGGGAGAGGTGCCATTGTAAGGGAGAGCTCATACATATTTAGATATCTTTAGTCAAACCAATGATTTCTCCTTATTATTAAACTTATTGTGCCCTGATATTCTCGTAAGTTGTATTCCAAAATCCGGTCTTTAGAATGCCGGAACAATAGCCAACTTTTCCTTCAATTAAACGAAGCCATAAAGCCAGAAGCCATGTAAGCCGGGATTTTTCTTTGGGTGGAGGGGTATAAATTCGGGGGGCACAACATTGAACAAGAACTAAAAAATAGACAAATTTTACGAAACGTATAAGAACAATCAAAGCAATAATGTGATTTTGGGGAGGAACAGGTTCAAACACCTCCTACCTGTATACTTGGGTGGGGAAAACAGGTGTACTATGACCTATCAAAAAATGCAGTTGCTTATCAAAATATTCCTTATCGTTAGTTGAAAACACAGAGAGAACTTTGGACTTCCGCCAGAGTTCTACCACCCGTATTCTTAAAAAAAAGTCTTCGAGGTGCACTTGCATCTCAACTGAAATATTGGTCAATTAATGCGGATGTAGTAGTTACCATCCTTTCCTATAAGATGTTCTTTTATAGGAAATATATCAAAATATTTTTTGAGTGATTCTTCTTTTTTCTGTTTTATTATTGTTGCTACTCCCTCTTTTTTTTAATTTGGTAAGGTTAATGTGCATGAATAATATTCAATCGGTTGCTTTTTCGATGATTTTCTCTGCTTCAGTGTGACTTTTTGTCATATTGACTTTCGTTTATGTTAATAACAATGTTTTGAATTTTTATCTTTCTAACAATGATATATGACATGCGATACGATATGCTTTCTACAGTTCGAAAGCAACCATTCCTATATGAGGATGAGACAACGCAAAGGAAGGTCCAATCGCCGAATTATGCGTAAGAAGAACGATTTTTCGCCAACTCGGAAAGCTGTTGAGCTAGAGGCCTTTTTCACTGACTAGCGAGATTCTTGAAACAAGATTTATGATAAGCAATGGAATAAAGTAGCTTGTAAACCTGGATAATCCAATTGCACTGTGTAACTGCAAGATTCATAAGCTCACAATGCAACCAACCCACGTTTCTCCTTTCTTTGCTCCTTTCTTTGCTTGTTGCACCTTTCTTTGCTTGTTACTCCTTCCATTACTCCTAGTTGCTTCTTCCTTTGCTTGTTACTCCTTCCATTACTGCTTGTTGCTTCTTCGTTTGCTTGTTACTCCTTCCACTACTGCTTGCTGCTTCTTCCTTTGCTTGTTACTCCTTCCGTTACTGCTTGTTGCTTCTTCATTTGCTTGTTTTTCCTTGTTGCTTCTTCCTTTGCTTGTTACTCCTTCCATTACTCCTTGTTGCTTCTTTCTTTGGTTGTTACTCCTTGTTGTTTCTTCCTTTACTTGTTACTCCTTCCACTACTCCTTGTTGCTTCTTCCTTTGCTTGTTACTCTTTCCATTACTCCTTGTTGCTTCTTCATTTGCTTGTTACTCCTTCCATTACTGCTTGTTGCTTCTTCATTTGCTTGTTACTCCTTCCATTACTCCTTGTTGCTACTTCATTTGCTTGTTACTCCTTCCATTACTCCTTGTTGCTTCTTCATTTGCTTGTTACTCTTTCCATTACTCCTTGTTGCTTCTTCCTTTGCTTGTTACTCCTTCCATTACTGCTTGTTGCTTCTTCCTTTGCTTGTTACTCCTTCCATTACTCCTTGCTGCTTCTTCATTTGCTTGTTACTCCTTCCATTACTCCTTGTTGCTTCTCCCTTTGCTTGTTACTCCTTCCATTACTCCTCGTTGCTTCTTTCTTTGGTTGTTACTCCTTCCATTACTCCTTGTTGCTTTTTCCTTTGCTTGTTACTCCTTGTTGATTTTTCCTTTGCTTGTTACTCCTTCCATTACTCCTTGTTGCTTCTTCCTTTGCCTGTTAGTCCTTCCAACTATTGGATAGAAGTGCTGCGCGACTACTGCGTGCACACCTCGTATAATGAAAAAATCAAATTGTCCAAAAGACGATAAAAAATGATCTGATGGCGCAACTTCTTAGATAAAATACTAAATAATTACACATGACTCAGAATTTTTTTTATACGTAGATCAGAGATATACGAGATATTACGAGGTGGGTTTTTATTATTTCGCCATGTAAGTATAAGAGAATTTTCCGTTGTCACCGGACAAAGCAGGATGAAAAATTGCATCAGAAGCATATAAAAGTCATTTTCGGTAAAAATCGATTATACGAGGTGTGCACGCAGCACCCGCGTGCAGCATTTTACGGCTACCGTGCCCCTGAAGTATCTCTATTTGGCTGCACAGGGCCTGGGGCTCTATTCAAGCTATTGCAGAGTCAACCGGAAAAGGGACGTCAAATTCCCTAATGGTTTTACTTCCTAAAGCGAATTTAACGAAATGAAACTAAATTTGTTTTGGGAAAGAGATGAAAAAAATATCTTTTTTTCACCATGTGAAACCCGGTCGCTAATATTCTGAATAAACTAAATAGCGAGCGCACTTTCTCTATGTCAATATGAGGGATTGAGATGATGAAACAATACATTTAAACACAAATAAAAAAGCTTATTTACAACAACAACAAAAAATACTAAATAAAAACCAACAACACTACTTTCAACAATTGCATAGCATTGCTGTCTCACAACAGTTCTGGAGATCACTTTTATCTTTAATTCTAGTTCAAACTGACAACTTATAAGAGTTGCACTGACAACTTATAAGAGTGGAAAGTGGCGCTGATGATAAAAAACACTAACGCTATCTAGCATTCTATTGGCATCTAGAGCGCTAGATGCCAATCTATTGGCATTTACTATTAATCTATTATTATTAGTAATAGATTAATTAAAATATTATATTATTAAAAATCATAATTAAAAATATAAATAATAATAAGATGCCTTATTATTGATCTATAAGGCATCTATTGGCGTTTTCCATGCTTTATGATCGTTTTACTTTCAGAAACTGAGATGAGAAACTTTTTACTGCACTAATTTTACCAACTACACCAGTTAAATTAATATATCCTTATTATTACACTGAAAAAAATACCAGGTGCCAAACACTAGATGACACTGATGATATTTTCATTGACACTAGTGCCAGTTACCCATACTCTTTGCTCTAGTTTAGATTTTGTCTAATCAAGATTAGCACTGAATTTGAGCAAATTTTAGTTAAACTGGAAAATCTTTGCTTCAAATTTACTACCCAACCCATGGTATGTATGTCAACAAGAACGGCCTCTTGGAAAAACACCCACTCCCCCCCCCACCTACACATTCATTAAATTTACGATTAATTCCAAAATTACCTATATCTATTAAATAATTAAACTCTTTATTTGAAAATTCTGATTAGCCTCCCTCCAGAAAATCAAACACGAGTCGGGCCGTAAGAATTAGTGAAAAAAGTCTAACTTCGGTTCTTTATTACTAATAAAAAGGGGGAGGGCTTGTATATTGTCACTACTGTAATCTGCCATTTTAGGAATACGTATACAGAAGAAAAGTTTAGCCGGGTATGGGTATTATTCGAATGAAGTTGCTCGTCTAAAACCAGAATTTTGGCAACCAGCCAAATTTCTGTAACACTGCCATGAGGGGTACACGTTCTTTTAAAGGGTATGACTATACCCTTTAGATGGTATATACCCTTTTAAAGGGTATGACTATACCCTAAGCTAAATTCCCAAGTCACTCTTCTCTTTTTAAGCATTTTTTTTTTCCTTCGGAAGTCGAGGAGAGATAAGTTTCCCTCAACTAAATTCATGGACAAAGACATGGACATGAGAAAACTCCAATGGATTTATATATTTAAGAATATAAATGAAGTATATTGATAATAGTTCATTGTAGGCCTTTCTTACACTTGCAATTTTTCTCTCTAAGTTTCAAACACTCTCCTTGGATCAAGGTCGTAGCCAGAATTTTAGTTGAGGGGGGGGGGGAACTGAACAATTTTAAAAACGCATCGAAAATTTGTTTATACATTTTTGTTACGTTTTAAAGAGTCAGATTTTTTTCTGGGGGGGGGGGGGGGGGTTCAAATCCCCTATACCCCCCCCTAGATACGACTTTGACTTGGATGTTGTTACAAAACCAGACTAAAAAAATTCATGATTTACTCGGGTTTCGTGACAATATTTAACCTAAATGCACGAGATGTTAGAAAAGGAAACAACTGCAAGCATCAATAAGCTTCAATAAATTCTTAAACATTCTTCTCCTAATAATTATAAGTTAATTAATAAATTAAAAAGCAAATAAAGATACGAATACATGATAACACCAATTAGGCATAAAATTGAAATCACTAAAAATTCAACAATAAAAAAAGCCACAAAGGCTGATAAACTTCGGTTTTAATATTGCTATAAGACATATGAAATCGGGAAAACAGGAATTCAAGCCTTATTTTCTAATTATTTAATCAATATTTAATTAATTAACATAACAAATGAAAGAAATGACCTACAAAAAATTTATTCCTTTGGACAGGCAGTTTTCTCTGCTGCACCTAAAAAGAAAAAAAAAATTAATCAGTCAACAAAATATAAGTTCGTCAAAAGTAAAGCAATCAAACAGTTCGTGGAAACGAATTAAAAGTAAGGAGCAACACGGCTTAATAGCAACCAAAACTCTAAAAACGGAATTTGGATATCAATAAATATATCAAAAGAACAAACCAAATATAAAAGATTCATTAAGCTTATGGTTACCCTGAGAAAATTTGCGTGATTTTCGAAAAAGGGGAAAACATCCCCTAAAAGTCAAAAAATCTGAATGGAAATCGCACCATCAGATTCAGCGTATCTGAGAACCCTACTGTAGATGTTCCAAGCTCCTTTCTGTAAAAATGTGGAATTAGTATTTTTTGTCATTTTTCTTCCTGGGGTGATCGTATCGAACCAATGGTCTTAGAACATCGGGAGAGGGTTCATTTGAACAAAAAACTAAAAGTTCTTGTGTCCTTTTTAACTGACCGAAAAGATTGGCGGGTAGCTAGCCCCCCTTCTATGCTCCTTTTTCACAAAATCGCCCGATTAAAATTTTGAGATAGCTATTTTGTTCAGTATAGTTGAAAAGTCCAAAAACTATGCCTTTGGTTCCGGAGGAAATTTTCAGCGCGTCTGGATTTCCGAAAAATAATTTCCACGGAATGGAGGATTTCCGGAGTGATCGGAAAACGATTAGAACTTAGTTTTTTTTCAAATGAAAGTATGAGAGGGGAATTTTTCAGGCGGAATCTTCTGAAAAAAATTGAACAGAGGGGAGGGGGGGATTTTCAGCGAGGATGTAATTTTCCATGAAAATTCCACGAGGGGGGGGGGCTATTTCACGCGAGTTTTTCACTGTTTATTAGACAGTAAAAAACAACGAGAAAAAACTCTGAATATTTCTCGGGGTATATCTGCTGATGAGGGTCACTGTATATGTGATCAAAATATTCAGAGTTTTTTGTTATTGTTTATTCACTGTCTAATAAAAGGATTTATGCCTATTTGAACTGTTATTTGAGGTCATGGAAAGGGAGTATGGTCTTTGAAAATACCTATGCAACCATGGGAGGTATAACTAAGGTATTGCTCGGGTATACTTCCCATGTCTACTGATCCCTCATTTTGTTGTTCTTCTTCTTTGGATTATTATTGAAACACTTTTACATAATCTCATCACCGGAATCAAATTCCGAGCCTAGCAGTGTGTTAATAAACCTGAGTTCCGTATTACCAAGCTGAGATCAAACCAGCTGCGCCACTAGAGGTACCTTATTTTGATCTTTCTTTTTTTAAGCAATTCAGTGATATGGAGACATCATTTTATGTGCGGTGATTTCAATGGGACGTAGCAAGAGGGGCCTATGTTCCCTTTATTTTTTGTCCCCCTCCCCCTATATTTTGAAAAAAACCTTTTTGGGGTACTTTTCGCTTAGAAATGTCTTGTTTTGTATCTTCCTGGCAAACATTGGAAAATAAAAATTTGCCCCACCTTTAGATATTGAAAAATACATTTCGCTCCCCTTTCCTAAATTTCCGTGAATTGACGCCACTGTTTATGTGTTAATATTTAATTTGTCAACCTATGTACGATCGTGTAAAAATAGGGTGCTGAACAAATCTGCTAGTCAGAAAAAGAAAACCATGGAAGAGAAGAAATTTCCACAAATGTATATTTTATGGTTGCTAAACTCCAAAACTGCTCCTCCCTACCCCCTAATACATATTCCTGCATGCTTGAATGACTCAACCCATCCATTTTTCCTGGTTTAGGCAGGCAGGCGGGAGCATATAAATATGGAGGGAGGGGGGCAGTTTTGGAAGTGGTCCAAATTAAAAAAGAAGTACAAAACGCCGACAAATTAAAAAAAAAGATATTATGGGGTAAATAAAAAAAATCATAAAATACAGGGGGAAAAGAGCTATGACCCTGAAGCTCAGGCTTCCTGTGCATATGCCTATGCTATTGAATAAGAAAGGTTTCTACCCTGATTCCAAGAAGACTGGCAAGTACGAAGATAAGAGTAGGGTGTATCTATGGAATTTGCTCGGAGGTATAGCAATTCCCATGCTATGATTACCAGACTGGTTATTTGGCAGTGTATAATGTGGTCAAACATGTTTTGAGAGTATGATCGTAATTATATAACTTAAGCAGACAGGTTTTTTTCTGTTTTTGATAAGAATTTCATAAGAATGTACCTCGTGAGTTCACGTGCACATTTTTCTTAAAAAACTGGTATGATATAAAGTAGTAAAACATGTTTTGGGAGCATGCACGAAATTATGTAGCTCAACATCCGTTTTTTATTCGTCCTTGAAATTCTGTATAAAATGTTCATGCACTACAATTTAATTTCCATTATGTTTTAAAATATCCTACATAGTACACTGAATATTATTATTAACTTTGAAACAATGGATTCGTCAATTGTCAATGTGAGTACAGCTTACTAAATTTCTTAATTTATTTCCAGATAAAAAGCATTTTACCAGTAAATTCAAATTTCAGGGGGACTTAGCCCCCCTCCCCTCCAACAATACAAACCCTAAAATATGATATGTATACTCGTTAGAAAACGCTAAGTATGCTTTTTCTATTATGTAAAACAAAAACTCCCTCCTCCACTGCTTTGTTACGACCATAATTCCTTATTTTTAGTTATTTCGTTCAAAAAAAATGTCCCTTTTTCCCAATTATCAGAAAAAATCTTTTTCCACTCTAAAAACCACATGTGTTTATAATTACAGAGTCCCTTTTGAAGTCAGAGTTTAAACGTGTCTTATCTGAGTTATGAAAACAAAAGGTTGATGATTAAGACAAGGATTTGTGTTATTCTCGTCAGAAAACTTAGAATTTATATAAAACCAAATCGTATTCAAATATTTTCTTGGGGAGAAAATTTTAAGTTTTGTATTAATTTGGATTTTAGCTCACATATAACAAACTTAGTCGTAGTTAGGTGAAAGTATGCATAAATATCTTAATTTAAAGTCTAATTGCATGACTACTAAAGGAACAATGAGCATTTTTTTTGTGCTTTCACAAGAAAATAGCTTGCATTTAACGAACTTAGCTGTAGTTAGTTGAAAGTGTGCTCAAATATCTTCATTTTCTCTTCTGTAAAAAAGGGGGGTCGTTTTTCCATGCTAAATTTTTCTTCTTTTTAAGGTGGAGGAAGATTCCTACAATTACTTCCCTACAGAAAAGAAACCAAGATGGGGTGATAACACATCAATGCAAACTGCAAGACCATCCATTACAAGTTCTCTGGACCAACCAGGGCCCTCTCATGGCAGTGTCAACTCTGCACAGAATGCGATGAGAGAAAGCGTTATTCGCTATGCACCACGGTCACTTTGTAACGAGCTAAATGCAACTTCTATGGTAAGCACCATTTATCAGATAGCTTTCAACTTTATAGCGCACTCACAATTTCGTTTTACAAATTCCCTTTTTAAACAAGTTGCTGATAATTTAACTTTTACATTCGACTCAGAGATGGCGTTCATGTACTAAAGTTAAGAAAAAAACGGGTCAGCACGCGCCTCTTAGCCTAATCAAATGCAGATTCCTTCAAGGTGTAACAAAACTTAGCATATGAAAAACCCGCCTTTGCTCCGTGTATTCTTCAATGAAATAAGGAACTTCTCGTGAAATTTTTTGTCCATATTTCATTTTAAGTCTTAATTTGAGCAAAATTAAACGATCATCATTTGTTCGGCTAACAATTTATAATCAGCTACTTGTATGCGCGTGTGTGTTTTTACTAAAGGGGGTAATTATTGAAGAAAAAAAGGGTGTGTAGGGGTGGAGCAAAAAAAACATTAATCAAATAGTACCTTAATATTGAAACATGACTTTAGTAGGAGGTTAACATCTAACTAGACATGAAATGCTTCATGAGAAGTAGGTTATTGCTTCTTGCTGAACTAATGGCAAATATTTTTCTAATGTACTTTACTTTATTGCTATTAGCCAAACACTCTTGATACTAATGAATTTGTAATGTAATTTGTAATTTGTGATGGGGGGGGGTTTAGATTTGTAGGACAAGGAATCTGCTTCTAGTCTGATCGCTATTTCTTATGGATGGCTAGATTTGTAGGAAAAAGAATCAAGTTCTTTTTTTTAAATGGGGTATTAAGACAATTATTTGGTTGACTCTTTTTATTTTATTTTATTGCTATTAGTCAAACGTTGCGATGTTTTTTTGTTTTTTTTTTGTGTGTGTGTGTGTGAGCGGTGCATGCGCCACGTCTACTCGATAATTCATTGAGATAGTATAATGAATAGTGCAAATTCAACAACAACATAATGATTGAATGGCATATATATTTATTTCCATATCATTATTTCTTATGTTTGATCCGGGTGGTGAAATTTTTTCAATATACATATCAAACGAATAGTATTTTAATGCTGATTTTGAATATCTTTAAATTATCTTGTTTAACTTAATCCATCAAAAGTTATGAGAAAATTAAGAATTATTGAGGTAGAAATTCTGAAGTTGCATAATTTGTTTCTGCAGCGCGTTTCTATCTGACTTCAGAGACATAATTACTTAAAGGCTAATGGAATATATATAGGGATTAGAAAGGTAATTTCAACCTGTAAGAATATTTCAGCGTGTGTGCGCATGTGTGTGTGTGTGCGTGTGTGTGAACGTGTTTGCGTGTGTGTGTGTGTGTGTGTGTGTGTGTATGTGTGTCTGTGTGTGAGCGGTGCATGCGCCGCTTATTTTTCTGTCTACCCGATAATTCATGGAGATAGTATAATGAATATTACAAATTCAATAACAACGTAATGATTTTCATTATTTTATTATGTGTGTGTGTTTGTGTGTATGTTACTAACAAAATTTGTAATTTATTATGCATTTGTTCTGTAAATAATGCTATAAGCAAAAAGTATTTAGTTTAAATAATTCTAGGAGGAATTGAGTTTTATGGGATGGTATGGAAAAAAATGAACATGATTTTTCAACTTTATGAAATAATGCTTATTTCACATAGAAAATAAAACCTTTTTTCTACAGATTAATGAAATAGCAGCGCCACTGGGTCATGAGACATCAGCATTTACTGGACCAATTCTATCACCACCAATGGAGTTCAGAGATGAACCTTCATTAGTTCTGGATAATATGGAGTGGCATACGGGTTTTCTTAATTTTGTTTTTGAGAAAATGGCTAGCCTAGACGATTTAACTTGTGACATTGACATGACAGAGGACCCGGAATGGGCAGATAGATTTATGCATGAGCACTTAGGGGGTGTTACTAGTGCATCTGAACCGGGTCCTCATAAAGAAATTACGTCACAGGACAATACAGGCTGGCTCAATCAATTGTTCCCAAACACCTTGGAATATGTACTAACAGGCCTAGGGGACCTCATGCCATCTCCAACCAATGTAATTGAACAGACTGGGGGTGGTGTTATTGACAGTTCTATGTCACCCCCCACCATTCCGCTTAATGATACAGCAACAACAATGCAAATTGTTGGACCTAATTTTTCCAGGGACATTTTTGACGATAGTTTTATAATTAGTGAATTGGGTCCTGTGCAAATAGGTGCAGGACATGAAAATAGTGTCATATCCCCGGAACTACGTGAATTTTATTTGTTAGAGTCTGCTCTAGGTCACTTACAAACATATAGGGTAGATTTTAATCCTCCCGAGGAAAACGTGATTGACGGTGGGGTCTTTTTAACAGACCCTGTAAATGTTCTCCATAGCTACATCGACCAAATTCGAGCACAAATTGAGATTCAGATTCAGAAATGGGGGGGGGTCAAGGGGGATTAAAGCATCAGTAAATCAAAAAGTTTATTTACAAAAGGGGACATCTGGGGATATTTTTTATTTTCATTTTTCAACTGGCAATCAAACTTTTTACCCTGGTCTAAATGAATTTGAGGGCAAATTTTTCAACTGGGTAAATAAATTAATTTCGACTTTGGACACGTTTAACGAGAGGGGAAGCGGGTCCACAATTTTATACATTGAATACATGGATCTGAATCTCAGTAGATTTAAAAAAACTTTAGTTTAAGGGGGAAGGGGGTAGTCAACGAATAAAATGCCACCCAGATTTGTCGGCTACAGGAGGAGTTCAGAGGTTTCGATTTTGACACGGGGCTGCGACGCTTTAAATATGCAATTTTAGCAGCAGCTCATAAAACATTAAAAAAAGATTCATCAATGAAAAATCTCGACAGCCTTGCTCGTAACGGTGGAGAAAATTTCCCTAAAGTAAATTTTGACTGTTTAGAGGGGAAGTATCCGGTGTCCTTGAAAGAAATAACAATATTTGAAAAAGCAAATGAAAATCTTGGGTTGGGGGTGGTTGTTCTCCAGTATGACACAGAATTTGTAAATGGGGGAAAGAAACCAAATAAAAAAGGAGTTTTGTATTCAGTTAGGACACCAATGGTGGATAATGTTAAAAATTGGGTTTGGGTTATTTACGAACCTCCCAAAGATGTAAATTCCCATGGTCATTTTTTCCCCGTTACAGCAATAAGTCGACTCCTATCCCAAGGCACGAAGAAAGGAGAATGTCTCTATTGCCCCATGTGCCTTTCCTCATTTAGATCTGAGCGAACATTCTCGGATCAAATGAGACATTGCAAAATTCATGGCAATCAAAGAATTTAAATGCCGGCAGAAGGCAAAGATACTTTACAATTTAAAAATTTCCAAAATTCCCTGCTACAAGCTGATAAAGTATCTTTGGACTGTGAATCAAGACTAGTGGAGGTATCAGACCCATCAAGGCCAAATATAGTCAAGGAACACAAACTAGTTGCGTGTTCCTATGCGCATGCCCGTCGCGATTCCAATAATAAAATGCAGTTGGAAGAGTTTTTTTTGGCTATAGATGAGGCGGGTAGTATGGAAAAGTTATTGGTATCTTTAATAAAAACAGCAAACAGTGCAATTTCACGATTGCGTCACACCAACAACCCAATGACACTATCAGATAAGGAGCAACTAGCACTAGAAAAGGGGACAATTTGTTGGGTTTGTAGAGGTGCTCTTGCCCCAAAAGACGCGGTCCAGGATCATAATCACCTTATTGATCCCAATTCAACGGGAAAAAGTAACTTTCGGGGGTGGGCTCACAATTCATGTAATTTAAAAATTAAACAGCAACTCTTTCTTCCGGTTTTTATACATAACTCTAACTACAACCTGAAGTATGTGCTACCAGCAATGGCACATCTTCAAAGAAATGGAACAGTGGATGATGCATGGGTGATAGACAGCTTTTCCTACAAAATCATTCCTAAATAATCGGAAAAATTGCTTGTTTTGGAATTCATGTGGAAATTTGCTGAAGACGACGTTGAGTACACGAATAAAATTCGCTTTTTAGATTCCTACAGTTTTTTCCCCAAATCATTGAGCGAATTAATTTAAGTGCAGAAAAACGATGACGGCTGTAACGCTTTCCCCCTTCTCAAGCAACAATTTCCAAATGATTTATATGATTTGTTGACGGTCAAGGGCATATATCCTTATGATTATTATTGTTCCATGTTGAGATTCGCCGAGGAAACTATTCCTTCGATTGAATCGTTTTACGACAGTCTACACGATCGTAGGTGCACCCCCGATGAAAACAGTTTTGCTACAAAAGTGTGGGCAGAGGGAGGGTGTAAAAATCGGTTTGACTACTGCAAGCTGTATTTGTCGAGTGATGTGTTAACTTTGTTAGACATTATGTGTAAAAATACGGACAAAATCTATGGGGAATTTAATCTTGATTTGGGCTATTATTTTTCATCTCCTCATCTGGTAATGGACCTCATCCTAAAAATTAGCGGGGAAAAATTGGGCTAATCACAGACATTGACTAGCACCTGTTCATCGAAAGGTCAATGAGGGGTGAATACGTTGTTCACGGGGATCGTATCTTGGAAACTGATCCAACTGGAGAGAAGACGGGGACAAAATCGGATGCAGTTTTCCTTGATATGAATTCTCTCTACCCCTCGGCCATATCCCATTATGCGCTACCTTGCGGTGACTATAAATGGCTCAATGACCCTCAAGCTCCCCATTTCCCCAACATTGACGACAGTGTTGAGGAGAATGGACCGGTTGGATGGTTTTTTGAAATTGATGGGGAGATACCAGTTGAGCTTCACGATTCAGTAAAGGATTTTGTTTTCCCGTGCATCAATAGACCTGTGACTAGGGACTCTTTGAGCCCTCGCAATAGGCGTTTAGTCGAGGTGGACGGATTGCATTGGTCACCTTCAAAACAAAAACTTATTGCTGACCTTCAGCCAAAAAAAATATTGTGGCTTTAAAATGGATGTGCAACAACGGTTTCAACGTCACAAAGGTTCATAGAGCGCTCCAGTTTAGCCAAAGACCATATTTGAAAACGTTTGTTGACACTTTTGTCAAGAAACGTTCTGAAGCACAAACGAAAGCCGAAAAAGAAATTTATAAGCTCATTTTGAAATCGGCTTTCGGCAAAATGTGTGAAAGTGCTCGCAATAGGAATCGTCGTGACGTCGTGACCGATCCCAAACAATGTGCTCGAATTATTGCCGATCCAAGCTACACTTCCTTCACAATCATTGGCCTGGACATGGTACTATTGAATAGGAAAAAAGACGCATTGTCCTGAATAAAAATATTGCTGCAGGCAGTGCGATCTTGGAGATCTCTAAAAAGCTCATGTTGGAATTCTACTTCAATGTGGCTAGGGTACAGTGGCCGGAAAAGCG
>JAQQPU010001256.1:15459-27747 GCA_029168905.1 Artemia sp. Kazakhstan ARC1039 | reverse complement strand
CTGATTCTTCCCGTTTTTTTAGCTTCACGCCTGCTCGTACCAAAAACTGCATACGGCAGTCTTTTTCATTAAAAATTCAATTCCCTAATATTTCTAGTCTTTTAAGTCCCATATGGTTGTGTATGTTTCCACTTAACCAATTCAAGCAATCATATTTCATTTTTACTTTCCTTGATAGTTAAAATACACAATTGCCTGCTGTAGAACTAAATTTATCAGCTCTCATCTGGAACAGAAGCGAAGCAAATACTTATCCCCAAGAACATTATCGGCCGATCCGAAATCCAGCTACATAGGCAAAATTCGACTCTCGTCTGAACCGAACAAGAATTCTATAACTCAATTCTTTTGTTTCGATTCTACATTTCAAGTTTCGTTTATACTCACGATTCATAACTATAATCTAGGCCTAAAAAATCAGGTATACAGAAATGACCCTGCAGAAGCGGAATTCGGCTCCTATCAAAATATAGCGAAATCCGAAGAAAATTGCCAGTCGACAGAAAATCCAGCTGCAGAAGCGGAATTCGAATAGCGTTCGGCTCTAGCGCGAATCCGCGCTTCGATTCTACAGCTCAATTTCGTTTATACCTACGATTCATCGGCATGACCTATGCCTATAAAATCAGGCATATAGAAATTACCAGCCGATGCGAAATCCAGTTGCAGAACCGGAATTCGGCTCCTGTCAGAATCTAGCCAAGTCCATAGAAAATTACCAGCTGATGCAAAATCCAGCTGCAGAAGCAGAAATTGATTCCCGTTGGGCTCTAGTTGGAATCCGTACTTAAATTTTACAACTCAATTTCGTGTATCCGTATGATTCATCACCATCTCCTACGCCTATAACATCAGGTACATAGAAATTTCCAGCCGATCCGAAATCCACTTTCAGAACCAGAATTCGTCTCCTGTCGGGATCTAGCTGAATCCTAAAAAATTACCGGCCGATCTGAAATTTAACTGTAGAAGCTGATTGTGACTTCTGTCGGGATCTGCCGCGAATCCACCCTTTGATTCTACAACTCAGATTTTGTTGATGCCAAAGATTTATAACTATGACCTATGCCTAAAAGATCTGACATATAGATAGAAGACACAAACATCAATTTTTAATTAAGCATTTTTTTTAGTAACAATTTGTATCACAAAATCACTTCTGTTTAGTTACTCAATTAAAAGATAATCAAATTAAATCGTTTTCACAAAATTTGCATTAAAAAATGGTTCAACAACTATATACAATATATACACAACATACATACTTTGTCGGGCTCTTTGTCAAAATTTTGATCTCATAGCGACTAAGAACATTACAATGACATTCAGACTTCAATTTGCTATAGCTAGGGACTTTCCTTGGGCAGGGGGGATGGGGGTATCCTGGGAGATGGTAATTTACCGCCTTCTGTCAGAATTAAGTTTAAGATTTACCTTTAAATGTCTTTTTAGGGGACAATGAGTTTTATAGGGATGAGACATCGTTACCCTTGCTTCCTAGCTAAGCTCATATAACCTCGAAAGACGTTAGAAAGATAAATTGATCAATTTAAACGACATTTAAGCCATTTGGCTATTAGCCAAATCGTTTTGCCAAATTATTATATAATAGCCAAGCATTTTTGGCTATTTTTGCGATAATAAAAAAACGTCTGGCTATCATTAGACTGTTTAGGACCTTTTAGATCTTCAAGTCGAGTAAAAAAAGTGACAGTAAATTCAATTATTATATAATAGTCAAGCATTTTTGGCTATTTTTGTGATAATAAAAAAAACTGTCTGGCTATCATTAGACTGTTTAGGACCTTTTAGATCTTCAAGTCAAGTAAAAAAAAAGTGACAGTAAATTCAATTATTATATAATAGCCAAGCATTTTTGGCTATTTTTGTGATAATAAAAAAACTGTCTTGCTATCATTAGACTGTTTAGAACCTTTCAGATCTTCAAGTCGAGTAAAAAAAGTGACAGTAAATTCAAACACACTGAAAAAAGGTCTGAAACAGTTGCTTTGCCAACAAAAACAATATCTTTACCTATTTTTTTTTTTTTACAGTAGGAAAAAAACCCTAGATGACTATTTTTTCATTTATGTAAACCGTTTATTCTCAAGAAAAATAAGAAAAAGGCTGAAATCCATCCATAAAGTCGGTGCAAAATGCACCAGCCTGTATAACGAGCCCTATTTGACATTAAGTATTCTATCGTTGTAGTGTGATGTCAAATTTTGGCAACATTTTTCCATGTTAAATTTTGTAGGTTTAGATACCGTTTTACAAGTGTGGCTGAATTCATCGCGAGGTAAATTACAAAATAGTCTAAAGCAACAAAATTAACCCAAAACATACATCAGAAAACAGGAATTTCCATCAGAGCGCCGCTGCGGTGCTCTGATCGGCAGCGCCGCTGCCGATAGCACAGATTGATGGAAGGTAAAAGACATTGCATATAAAAGGTGAATGCAATCCCTGGAATTTGTAATTTAATTCATTCAGATATCATGAGCTCTATTTCTCAGGAATTTCTGGAAAGAGAAAGAAAAGCACACTTTGGAGGGTATTTTAGATCAATGAGAAACTGGGAACGATATGGACCAATATGGTACGGTGTGCAGATAATCAATTTTAACTCAAAATCTAATGTGTTATTAAAGCTGTTAAGGCATCAGGAAGTTTGGACCGCAATTGATGACAACATACATTATGTATTTCGCACATGGTAAGAAAACTTATATATAATGGAAAACATAAAGGTTTACTACATCCATCGCGATTTCACCGGGGGTTCAAAACCGTCAACCCCCCCTCCTTTGATACGGCCGTGCATAGACCCGCTGTTTTCTCAGTGTCTTCCTTTGTTTTGTCACGGTAGACCAGTTCGGCTTTAAATCTTTTATATTTCAATATCGATTATCAATTGCTATCGATAGACGGCATAAATATACCCATAAATTAATGATAAAATCAATGGTCTAATTACACAGTTAGTCAATCATCACTACAATACAAATTCCAGCACAAAAACAAGTGATAAATGGAATGGTGGTAAGATGTGATCTATCTCTATCTACAAATTCAAATAAGTGACAAATCAACAGCGCCATATCTAAAGGCTGTTTTCTTAGAGGTCGAAAACAGGGGCTAAAGTTTTTCCAGCAGCCCATTTGAAAACAGCGGCTAAGGTTTTTCCATCAGCCCCTGTTCGCACAGTTAATATTTTTTCCCCATTGAAATCCGTTTTGTGAACAGGAAATACTTTATCAATTTATTAAAACCGTTTGCGAGCATGAATTTGGGTCGATCAAAAGAAGTATAAATACGAACTTAAATCACATTTGCCAAGTTACTGACTTAGACTTTGCTAAGTTACTACAACCGGGGTTTTTCATTTTCGTATTTTTTTTTTTTTTTTTTAATATACCACTGGCAATCACATTTGCCAGACTTGGCTAAGTTACAACAACTGGGTTTTTAATTTTCGTATTTTTAATTTTTTTTTATATATACCACGGGCAATCACATTTGCCAGACTTGGCTAAGTTACAACAGCCGAGTTTTTAATTTTCGTATTTTTAATTTTTTTTTTTTAAATATACCACGGGCAATCACATTTGCCAGACTTGGCTAAGTTACAACAGGCGGGTTTTTAATCTTCATATTTTTAATTTTTTTTTAAATATACCACTGGTAATCACATTTGCCAGACGTGGCTTAGTTACAACAACCGGGTTTTAATTTTCTTATTTAGCCACCAAAAATTTCAACAGCGTGTTTCAACACCCAATTAGCCTTATTTGTTATTGCCCACAGTCGAAAATAGCAGATAGCGACACATTTACCCCCCCCCCCCCCGCATCCCCATACCATGTTTACAATCCATAAAAAGGGCTAAAGTTATAGTACGTTCCACTTATAAAACTATAGATTGCTTATATTTTTGTGAATAGTTGTTTTAGAACAAAATAACAAATAATTTATTGTTGCTAATGATATGGGTTCTTAAACAGGTCTCATTCATAATTAATTTGGATATCAAACAAGGCGGAATCTTGTAATCCATAATTTAACCAACAATATTTCCAGGATCTAACGTTTATGAACAGAGAAAAAACGGAATAAGGCTAATAATGGCGGAGGAAATGGTCAGAAGGAAATCTTGCCCCTGTTTGAGAAAATATTGCAGGAAAAGAAGAAATAATCCAAGGAAAAGATTACGAAAAGATTTTTGGACCGATGTTCAAAGCCCTCTTGAGTACCCTCTGAAAACAATGGCTAAAGTTTTTTCACCAGCCCCTTCGAAAACAAAGGATAAAATTTCTCCACCAGCCGTTATTTCTTGAATTAATCATTTTTATTTTTGAAACCCATGTGGGGAAAAGGTTATTAAAATAGTCGAACAAAACAAGCAAAAACATCAGCTTAAATCACATTTTCCAGACTTGGCTAATTTACAACAGCTGTGTTTAAAATTTTCGTATTTAGCCACCAAAACTTTTAAAAATATACCTTACACAAGGGAATAATTACGAAAGAAATTTTGGATCGATATTCAAAGTCCCTCTAGACTACCAAAAAAAATAAACAGTAAAAATAAGTCAAATAAAAAAATGAAGACTAAAAACCGAATATGCTCTTGTTTAGTTTTAGAACTGAGATTATATTCATATTAGCCTTGTTTTAGAGCTTTCATTTTTTTTGAGCAGGGGGGGAGGGGCAGAGGGATTTTTAGACATATTGTTTCTATCACATATTTTCAGTCTTCGTCTGATGCTCGCAAATAGCGCAAATAGCGAGCAAATAGCGGGCATCAATACGAAACATTTGCCCATTTCTTCCCCTGTCATTTGCCATATTCCGTTGTTTTATCTTCAAGCCTTGGATTTTTCTTATTTACCAGATAAAAAGAGCTACATTTTATACATTAAAAAAAAAAAACCGTCTTTAACAACAAACGAAGCTTTCATGGGATTCTCAACAATCGTGAGTGTTTCTGTCAAAGTGACACTGATTTTTGTGCCAATAAGAAATAAGTTATATCAATGGGAAATCTATTTTTGTTAAATTTCTCTAAATCGGGTACAACCGTGGAAGGCATGTCCTATAACGGAGGGACACACTGGAAAATGGCAAAGCGGATGTTAATTTAATTGTATGGCGGACTACACGCATACCCTCTGGTACACCATTACATTCCCCTTCTAAGTGCCTCTGAGAAACTGAGAAAATGCCACGTAACAACCTGATGTAATACAAGGTCAAATGTAAATTGTTTAAGAAATAGAGTTTACTGCTATTGATTTGAGCATTTACACATGGCACTGTTAAATACTTAAAATAATAGAATATTCATCACAAAATAATCAGTTACACAAATTGGGGAAACTGAAGCAATTTCTGTTACATTTGTATTACAAAAGAAAGCTTCGCTATAGTTCTAAGACTGAAAAAGAAAAAGAAGCTGGAAAGACACCGAGTTAGATATGCAATCAGTTTGGCCCATTCAATTCAGTCGCAAGAGCATCTTTTTTCTTCATCCACAACAGACTTTTTTTTGGAACGACTACTTGAAAACGGCTTTGCAAAATTTTGCAATTCGCCAAATACAAATAAAGAAGAAGAAGAAGAAAGAAGGAAGCACCAAGAAAAACCTATAAAAATTGCTTAAAAAACTTCATTTATCAATTCTAATAGATTATCCAGTTGATAAAGCGGTATAAGTATATTACATTAAAGTATGTTTTTAATATATTTTTCTACTTTTGAGTGGTTGAATCAATAAGCACTAGACAATTGGCTTAGGAAAATAATTACACCCAGATCCTAGGATAAGTTAGGAAAGCACAGTCTTGCTTAAAGCATAAGAGTTCACAAAAAACATAAAAAAGATTTAAATAAATGTTTTTGTATCCCCCCCCCCTTTCCTACGGAAAACTGAACTTATTTGTTACCCCTATTTAATATGAAATCTTGTTTGCATACCTGTACAAAAAATATTAGTGGCGAAATTTTTTTTTTTGAAAGGATAAAAGAAACAAGCGCGCGTGTTAGTGAGATCAGTCAAAATCAGAAAAGGAAACTGGGCTAGGACATAAATTATAAGCGTATTTATAAGCGTAAATTATAAATTATAAGCGTGCATAAAACTAGAAGTGTACCATGGGCGTAGGTAAGGGGATATTAAGAAAATATAAGTAGAAAATTTTACATTTTCTGCTTTTCATTCGGCCAAATATATTTATTTACACCCCTCCTCATTCCATAACAAATGCTACCTAGGCTTAAGTCATACCTTCTTTAGAAGTACCATGCGCGCATCCATATTAGCGTATCCGTAGCAACCACCCACCAGACAAAAACATTATAATTAAATTATTTTGAAGAAAATGGAAAGGGGAAACAAAATAAATATTGAAAAGAGAAAAAATATAGTGAGTATCCGTAGCTTCCAGCTAATCACTCATTTCAAAACAATCACGTGATGTATACAATAGGTACCTGAACCGTCTCAGAAGAGACAATAAGGGAATCAGAAGAGTCAGCAGGCTTCCAATTCTCGTTGATTGAGATTATACCTTATAAGAGATATACCTATATATTGTATATAAAGAGATACACTTATTACATATTAGAAGAGATTCACTATGCCAAACACATTCACTATGCAGAGATTCACTATGCCAAACAGATTCACTACGCCAAGAACATTCACTATGCCAAAGTACTGGCCAAGACAATAATCAAAATAATCACTAAAATAGCTATGCATATTGCAATCCAGATCATTTTCTGAAAGAGAAAACAAAAATTAAATATACTAGAACAAATAAGGAATTAAAGTTCAATTGACACAAAAACAAGTTTCTAGAACTTTTTACATTATTTTAGAAAGGGATATGACAAACTATAAAATCAGTTGTATTGTTGATAATGAAATGAACCCAAATTAGACTACAAAATTATCTATATGAGTCATATCTTTTAATTTGCGAAATCTTTACATCTTTAATTTTTACCTTATATCTATTAATTTAATTCATATCTTTAATATCTTTTAATTTGATCACCTTCAATTCCAAATCTCATATGACTGTAAAATGAACATCAGGAATTGAGAATATAGCCCCACACAAAAGTGGACCCCAACCTTGGTTTTTAGAACTCTGATTGCCCTATTACCAGCGGTCCTGGCTGTTCCTAACTTGCTGTTAAAAGAGGTCAATATAGCCTTTGTATTTATCAGAGGGTGGCCTTGAAGGCCACCCTCTCTCTAACTCGTAAAAACGTAACAAAAATGGACATAAACAAATTTTGTATGCGTTTTTTGAGTTTTTTTTGTGTGGCCCCCCCCCCAAAAAAAATGAGTGATACCCCCTCCGAAAAAAATCCTGGGTACGGCCTTGGTGGCCTTCACTGATCCCCCCCTTTTTTTTTTACATAAAACTTAAAAAGAGCTTATAATAATGAACCCCCGTTGGTCCATAAAAAGCATAATCTTAATCGCATCTTTTAAATTCTCTTTGAGAAGAAATATATCCGAATTCACAGTCATAACTTTGAGAAGTCAGGAAGCTATATTATCGTTAGAAACGTTAGAAGATTAACATGAGAACGTTAATATCATTCTTTTATACTTTTCATTCGGTTGTTGTTGCGATAATCACAGAAAAGTCTAAGGTCAAACTTGTTTTTGGATCAAATGTATGGCAAAATAGTGGTACAACAAAGGAAGCTTAAATCTACCATCTAAATACCTTTTAAAAATCAGTGTAGTCTATCCTAACAACCTGAGTAACCTAACATAGTGATCTAGCTTTGATATCTAGATTATGTTGATAATTTTAGTTTTTACAAAACAACAAAACATAGCAATACATAGCATACATAGCATACATAATTACAATACAAAATCTTATAGGCTAATGGACTAGATCTAGCTTTTACAAATGTATTGCCAACCTTAATCACCAAACCGGTTCCACCGGTTTGGTGATTAAGAATAAACTAAACCGGTTCCGCTAATGCATTAAGAATAACGCACTAACTTCACAACATTAAGAATAAGCTAACGGCATTTATTTAAGAGGAAACTGATAACTGATCTTCAGTTAATAATTTATATTAAAAAGTATATAAAATATATCCTAAATATCTAATGCTTTAATAATGAGATTTTACTAATACCAAGATTTAGCTATCGCTAATTTTAATCAATCAGATTTTTCCTAACATTTTCTGATTGGCTGAAAACTCTATAAAGAATGCTGATTGGTTTAAGTCAGCGTTAGCTAAATGTTTGCATCAGTAGGATCACGCAGAGAATGGGCCTTTAGACAGGCGTATATGCTTCCTTTTTTACACTTCCAAAGCCCGTTTACTAAGCTGTCGTCAAAGAGAGGACCATTTGGGTAATGCCCAAGCCAAATAATAATTACACCTGTCGACAACTAAGCCATGTTTACGAATGAGATGCAGGTTTTCTTTATTTTAAAATCACACTTGTTTTTCAGAAACGAAAAATTAAAATAGCAAAAAATTGTTTTGTAAAGCTTGTACCAAACTTATTTCCAACTATTCTCTAATACTGCTATGTCTTCTTATCTTTCATCAGATTCCTTATACTGACACTAAAGCTACCGTTTCAAACTTCCATCTTTTCCAGTTTCCAAAAAACTATGCCTTAACTCTTGACCCTGATTGGTCAATCTAAAACTTTATGCCTGAAAGTTGAACAATGCTCAACTCGAGAAATTATAAACGGCGTGCATAATTGACGCTGTAGTCGGGCTTCCTTTTTATTTTATCTACAAGTGTGACTGTAATATAACCCAGGCATAATATAGATGAAGAGGGTCGAAGTGTAATCGAAGCTACACTGCAAAGCACATCCTCTCTTTGAGAACAACTTAGAAATGTTTTTTTGGCAATTCCCTCAGAAGTATAAAACTGTCAGATACGGCCTTTAGGGGTGGCAACCACGATATGAGTGGAAGGGGGGCTTCGATCTGTACTGTAATTTCTTATATTTTACATATATTTAAAACAAGAAGAATTTTATAAACATTATAGAAAATAAGGCAAAAATTTTACAGCATGAAATTTTTCGGGACCCTAACTCCCCTTCAGGGCATACCTGACACAAACTTCTTACTTTTGTTTTGCCCCCGTATATCAAAGAAAAAATCGCATATATCGAACTATAATCGCACAACTTAATAGTCAAGAACAAGCATTGATAAACCAGCCTAAATATATTTGTCCATTCATGTGTCTATAAACAAGTAAAAAAAAAAGGTCACTAATAAAACAAATTCTCAAGCTGACAGGAAAAGACCCTTGCAAGAAAGTACCAAGAAATATGAAGCAATCTTACATAGCTTAGGAAACTGTAAAACATGAGGAACTATGGGGAGAACGCTAAAACCATGAAACTCTAAGGGAGTTTGCAAAGTGGCGTGATGAAATATAATGTTTTTATTTTTCAATTTAAATTGCTGGCTTTGCCAAAAATGTTTACTTTTCAAAAGAGTGGTAGAACCAGCGTTGTCCACGCTATGAGATAAATGGTACCGGTTTCCTGACCAAATTGTACCCAAAACATTTTTTGGAGCACAATTACAGCGTCTTATGTCAGTTTTCATTTCACATACAAAAACTCTAGAATACTTGAAAATTGAAAGTAACTTTTTTTTCGCTAATATCTTCAAACTTTCTCAGGAATCAGTTTTGAGCACTGTTTTTCGTGTGATGATTAGTATGAAATTCGCAATGTTTTTTTTTAATGTCACATCGATGAAACTCCCCTTTCTAATGCTTAAATACCAAAGAGATGACTTGATCAGTTTCGAAAATTTGGAAAAAAATAAAACTTAACCCCACAAATACAAACCAAATTTACTAGAAATTCTAGATTGTATCATGAAATATCCAAGTGCACCGCACTGTACCAGAACCTCTGGAGTGTACCGAAAACAGCACAATTGTACCGCGTTGGCAACACTGGTCTGGACAAAAAAAAAGGCGGACTAGACTTCTAGAACTCACTGTGTTAAGACAAAAGGAAACTTCAAAAGTAGGAGAAATCTAAAAATTAAGCGTACGTCTGTTACTGGGTTGAAGATGATCAGAATGTATAGAAAAAGAATTTTTCGATCTGTTTACTAGATTTATTTAGGAACCTTTTCTTTCATATTGCCAGATGTATTCAACTTTGCAGGTCAAATTGAACCGAGTCATTATTGATATTTTTGTGAGCAACATAATTTAAATGCGCTGTAAAAAAAATCTTATTTAAGTAATTTTTATACATGTAAAATTTGGTAAAGTTTTCGATTTACTGATCACTGAGAATTTCTTGGGAGGGTGTAAAACATGTGGTTTGTCGGCGACTAGAGTAGCTAAGGTTAAGTAGTGATTCTAGTGATGAATTAGAAGCTAATTTTAATACGTTATTACTGGAGCTATCAGCGCCAGTATTGAGTTCATTAAAACAAGTTAGTGAAAGTTTTTATGACCTTGGTTGCTTAAGTAGTAAAAATTTGTTATCAGAGGCCCTAAATCGGGTAAAGCAAGCTAGAGATGAGGTTTAGAAAGCAACACTATTGGTTAGGTTTCGCGAGGTTAGGAGAACCCATAAGAGATCAATAAAAGTAAAGAAAAGAGATTTTAATTCAAGTCAAATCGAGCAAATGAGACTTTTTGATTTTGGTAGTAAGCAATAGAAAAACTTAACTTAAAGTTTTTCTATTGCTTTGATCGTCAGATCGTCGGCTAAAAAGGAACTTAACTGTATATATGCACTGAATTTCCCATACATCAATCTTTTCCTCGAATCGAAATAACGGTTTATCAAAACGATGGAAGTCATTGCAAATATACAATTAAGATTAAATATTTGACCCTCAGGGAAGGAGGGGGGGGGGGTTAATGTAAATTTGCGTCGAATGTTATATTTGGATTTAGGATGATGTTCTGATTTAAAAGGTATATCTGTTTCTAAGCTATCTCAATACTCAGTGAATGAAAAAAAAAATCAACCGAACTTTAACACTACCGATTTTTGGAATTCCAAATTTTGCTGAATATCACTAATTACTACCTAGTCGATATTTGGTCAGCTTCTACAGCCACCAAAATCAAAAGTTTTTACTATTTTATTAATCTAGCTCTTAAATTTTTTAAATGGTTGTTGAAGTTGAAGGTGTTGAGTGTTGTTGAGTGTGCCAAGTTGATCCCCAATGTGACTAGTTAGTAAATGATAAAATCGCTAACTTCCATATTTTATTCCTAAAAAATATAACCGCTGCTCAACTACAGCAACATAAAAAACAATCCTAGATGTGACAGCCTAACCAAATCTCAAATCCATAGTATCGAAGGGGAGTCTCGTCAATAAGTGATACAATAACTCCCACCCCCAAATACTGATTCAAAATTGGAGCTCAGAAAAGACATATCTTTAAGGATGATTAGCCCCGCTCTCATCCCATGTAACACGTCTTCGTAAAAGAAAAGTTTGGCATGTTCTATTTTTTTTTTTTTTTTTTTATTACTAATCGCATAAAAAATTCAAGTTTTTCTATTGCTTTGATCGTCGCTAGTAAAGAAATACTTTGGTTCTGCATAAAAAATAAATCCAAGACTGTTGATATACCCCAATATCAATATTTTCTTAATCTTCTTTTTCGACAGTGGAACATTTTCTCAATATACAGGACTCCAAAAGCCCGAAATCAAATTGGAAAAACTGCCAGTGAAGATCCTAAAAGCCTATATGTGTCTCTGTTTTGTCAATGGAAGTCATAAAAGAATTTTTATTACCAAAGTAATATGACCCCTTTGATAAATTACAAGCCTCTTGCCTCCAAACGGACCTGTCAATGATACTGAGGGAAAAAGTTCTGAGAGGAAACAGAAACATAGCTCGCCACTTCTGTTGCTTAATCTTTACCATAGACAAATCTAAACTCTTTTGTTTGTTAAATGACTCCGAACAGTTTTTTTTCTTTATTTCACAATTTTCTTTACTTAAAAATAGAATTTTAAAACCTGGTTTACCCCCACCTCCCCTTCCATGAGAAAACAAAATCTACATCTAGCCTTAAGAGTGAAACGACCTCAGTAGAACTAGCAACATACGGCGGTCAGTGGTGTCAATTGATGATAAGCTAGGAAGGAAACATATTTTTCAAAATATTGGGGGGGGGGCAGGTTCTATTTTGTTTTCTATGAAAAAAATCAACAAAAATACCACGAAACAGGTATTTTTTAAAAACATGGATGCGGGAGGAGTGG
>JAQQPU010001255.1:60792-85774 GCA_029168905.1 Artemia sp. Kazakhstan ARC1039 | reverse complement strand
CAGGTCAACAAAAAATAGAATACCTGTTTCTGTTTCTGATCTGTTTTTTGGTTAAAGCTGTTTTGATCAAAAAACAGCTGTTTAAACAGCTGTTTTTGATCAAAAACTACACTTGCCTTGGATAGTGCTTTTCTGTGGCGGTAACACTTTTGAGAAAACTTAGTACTCTAGGAGCATTTTTTACACAAAAAAGAGCAGTTTTTCTAATATAGGGGCGAAATATTGTCTGTGCACATAAATAACGCTATCATTTTTTTCTTTATGGTTGTTTTTCTTCCATTTAAAAAAAAATAGACTTTTATGTTTATAATATACACTAGTTATTCGAGACATATGGAAAAAAAAATTTCAGCATGAAATTACACAGTCAGCTCAAAGTCATTAGTACTTAAGCAGAGCATATAGTTGATTTGGGAGGGGAAAATTTTCCCCTCCAGACCATGCTTCCCCCCCCCCGCTCTATCCTGATGTGGGGAAGTCCTCTTGAACAAAATTAAGAAAGAAGAAAAATGCACGGAAAAATGACACTTCTTACAGTCAATTAAAAAATTGTTTGTTACCTTGCAGCTTAAAGTAACCTTTTAAGATTAATTATTTCCAATTCAATTTGTGTGAAATTTTTTCAAGTAATACCCCTAAATAAAATCCCTATGCCTTCCCAAGACCAGAAATATATTTTCACTTTACTGAAAAAAATATAAATGTTTTTACTTTTATAACTTTCATAAATCAAATAATATTAGCATATTGATTATAAAATATCAGTATATGTATATTAAACTGGCAATGCACATTCATTTGTATTTTTTTCAGTAAAGTGCAAATTATATTCTGGCCTTGGGAAGGCATAAGGGCTTTGAGCCCAACTTATGTTAATTTCTGCTCGTTTTGAGTTTGACTCGGTTATTTATTGTAAATTCTGTTCGTTTTGGGTTTCATTTATTTATCGATGCTGATTTGTGATAGTTTCACCTTTGGTAGATTATTGGATTTTATTTTTGTTCATTTTTTTTTAATAGAGCTCTTTACTTTAATAAACTTATTTTGTGGAAAAAGTGTTTTAATTAATTTCTGTTTGTTTTATATTTGTTTTTTATGTTATATTTAAATCTGTTTTATATTTTTTTTTACCTGAAAGGAAGTATATGGAGAGTGTAGGTCCGATAAAAGACTACTTTTTAAGACCGTATCCAGGGGGGGGGGGGTTTTTTGTTTTTAACCCCCCCCCCCCCACCGAAATTTTTGACCGAGTCGAAAATTAGTCTAAAAAATACCCATCTCGAGGATGTTAGACAAAGTCCACGGGAAAAATCTGGTAACCTTAAATCTTTTCGTTTTTCAAGACTTTATAGTTTGGCCTGCTATTTGTATGCTGGAGAAAAATTTTCAGCAATTTTTAACAACACACAACCTTTTAAAAATCTGAACACAAATAGTACTGTTTAATTTAGATTCATACCTCCTCTAGTTGACCTGAAATGGAAAACTCGATACGATTCCCCAAAAAATCTGTTTACTTTCTTTAATAGCTTGGATACACTTACGCTATTTTGATTTGGCTATATTTTAAGAACAGAATGTAGCCCCTCAGTCGTTCTTGGGATACTGCTGAGATGCCTAATTGGGAATTGGCATTACCACTGGGCATTTTGATTTTATCTTAAGGCAACATTTAGTTTTTAAACATAATGGGCAAATGGGAGGGTGGGAGTGGGGGGGATTAGTTGCCCTTCAATCACTTCCTACTATTAAAAAGGGCAACAGCCCTTTCTATTTTCAGTTGAATGAGACCTTTTTGAATTTCCCACGACAACTCCTTCGATAGGAAGTGCCCTGGTCTAAACAACAACAACAACAAAAAATAATACATTTTACCCACATCGATCTTTACTATGAAAATGTCAACCCTTCCAATCACTTTCGACTATTAAAAAGGGCACTAGGCCTTTCTATTTCCAATTGAATGAGCCCTTTTGGAAACGGAAAAGCTTACTGTAAACACCTTATATGCCTCCAGGGAATAAATTAAAACCCTTACCCTAAGGTCTGTTAGGGTGGCTGTCATCCTCTAACACCGAATTTCCAGAACTTTCAACTACGTTAAACAAAATACCTATCTCAAATTTTGACTGGATGTGTGTGGGGTAATGTTGGGCGAGAGAGAGGCGGTAGTCGCTCTCCAATCACTTTCAACTATTAAAGATGACACTAGCCCTTTCAATTTACAATCAAATGAGCCATTTTGAAGTTTCTATGACAACGCTTTCAGTAAAAACCTTATATACCCCCAGGAAATAACTTACAACCCTTGCCCTGAGTGCTGGGGGGGTGTCATTCTCAAAGACCTAATTTCCAGAACCTTCTACTACGTTGAACAAAATGGCTGTTTGAAAATGTTGATTGGATGTGTTTGGACTAATGGTGAGCATGAAAGGGGGGCTAGTTACCCTCCAATCACTTTCGACTATTAAAAAGGGAACTAGCCCTCTCAATTTACAATTCAATGAGCCCCATTTGAAGTTTTACGACAACTATATGTAGAAACCTTATATGTCCTCAGGGCAGAACTTACAACCTTTGCCCTTGGGGCTCTGGGGGCTTGTCATCCTTAAATACGTAATTTCCAGAACTTTCAACTATTTTGAACAAAATGGCTATCTTCAAACTTTGATGGAATGTTTTCGGAGCAATGGTGGGCGTAATAGGGGGGTTAATTACTCTCCACTCACTTTCAACTATTAAAAAGGGTAATTTCAATTTCCAATCAAATGAGCCCTTTTTGAAATTTCAATAACAACTTTTTATATTAACTTTATATACCCCCAGGGCATAACTTACAACCCTTGCACTGAGGGCTCTGAGGGGATTATCCTTAAAGACCTAATTTGAACAACTTTCAACTACGTTGAACAAAATGGATATCTCAAAATTTTCATTGGATGTGTTTGGGAAAATGGTGGGTTTGAGAGGGGTGTTATCCACTCTTCAATCACTTTCAACTATTAAAAAGACACTAGCCCTTTCAATTTCCAATTGAATGAGCCCTTTTGAAGTTTCTACACTTTCAATAAAAACCTTATATGCCCCCAGGGCATAACTTATAACTCTATTACCCTTAGGGCTATGGAGGGAAGGGGATGTCATCCTGAAGGACCTGATTCCCAAAACTTTCAACTACGTTGAATAAAATGGCTATCTAAAATGTTGATTGGATGTGTTTGGAGAAAAGATGGGCTTGAGAGGTTGGTTTGTTGCTCTCAAATCACTTTCGACTATTAAAAAGTGCACTAGCCCTTTGAATATTCAATCAAATGAGCCCTTTTTCAAGTTTCTACGACAAAGATTTCCCCTCAGGGCATAACTTATAAACCTTGCCCTGAAGACTGTGGAGGGAGTGTCCTGCTTAAAGGTATAACTACCTGAACTTTGAACTGCGTGGAACAAAATGGCTATCTCAAAATATTTATTGGATGTGCTTGGGGAAATGGTGGGCGTGGAAGGGGTGTTCACTGCTTTCCAATCACTTTCGACTATTAAAAAGGGCACTATCCCTTTGAATTTTCAATAGAATGAGCCTTTTTTGAAGTTTCTACGACAACACTTTATATAAAAACCTTATATGCCCCCTGGGCATAATTTACAACTCTTGCCCCGAAGGCCGTGGGGGGGGGGGTTGTCATCCTCAAAGACCTAATTTCCAGAACTTAAAACTACATTGAATAAAATGGTGATCTCAAAGTTTTGATTAGATGTTTTTTTGGGAAAAGGTGGGCGTGAGAGGCCGGTTAGTTGCCCTCTAATCACGTTGAATTGCTCAAAAGGGCCCTAGTCCTTTGAATTTGCAATCGAATGAGCCTTTTTTGAAGTTTCTACGACAACGCCTTTCAATAAAAAACCTTATATGCCCCCAGGACATAACTTATAACCCTTGCCCTTACGGCTGTGGGAGACCTCAAAAACATAATTTCCTCCTCAAAAACATAATTTCTATCTGGAAATCTACTACGCTGAAGAAAATGGCTATCTCAAAATTTTGATTGGATAACATCTCCTCAAGATTCTGCACAATCAAAGGAGAAGGAACTGAATTTCATAATGACATCAATTGGAAACCTAATGCCAGTGACCTATCGAGAACATAGTAAAAGAGTACTAACCTATCTCATGTTGGAAAGCGATGGTGATTATCAAGTTCAAGTCGATAGCACTGGGAAACGAATTATAATTCAGGGAAAAAGTTATAATATAGTTGATTTAATTTGCGATATGGTTACGAATCATAAATGAATTTTATCATTTGACAATAATCTATACACCTTTCTAAATGCATCAAACTTCCCCAAAAGTCTTATTGGCAATAAGCAAATTCCAAAGAAAAAAAGAGAATATAGTCCTCTAACAACGCCAACTACACCATTTAAAAAAGAAGAAGAAGAAGATTTTAATTCAATCTTGGAAAATACTAGCACTCCTAGTAGAAGCAATGATTTGATAACATCAGCGATGATGGCTAGACAAAAGCGAAGACGTATCGATTCACCCTCCAGTGTGCAAAAGGGGAGCGGACATTACCCTAAGTGTTTGCGTTCAAAATAGATGAAGTTTTAAAACATGTCAATGAAAATATTGGTGAAGTTTTAAGTTTAAGTTCCCCCACAATGCTTTTTAAAGTTGCCTCCGACATAGGTGGCAGCACATTAAAAAATGCAAAAGAGTATCGAGAAAATGCACCGAGTTAAACACTGCAGTAGAAACACAGGCTTCGTGGTAAACAATACCGACAAACTAAAGCCTTTTCCCCTCTGCATATAATGCGAACCGATCTTTTAGCTCTAGACGCGATTCAACGGCGTCACAATACACCCTACAAATATATTCTAGTGGCAATCAGTGTCTTTAGTAACTATGCCTATGCCATTCCATTGCAATCAAAGAGAGGGTTTGAAGTTGCTCATGCTTTAGAAAGTATCCTTGAACAAGATTGCTATAGAAAAATTCAGTCGGATCGCGATACGAATTTGTTAATCCTCATGTGCAAAAGGTTCTATTGAAATATAACACAAAGCTCTATCATAGCCACAGTCCGATAAAGGCTGCATTGGCTTAATGATTGATAAGAACGATTTGTCTATTAATCCCAAGATATTGCACGCTGAAAAATACTGCTGCTTTTATTCATGATTTAGATAAAATCATGCAAATATATATTTATTGACCAGATCGATCCCTGTCCAATGTTAGTCCTGGGGAAGTTCATTGCATTGAAAATACATTTGATGCTTTTCTAAAGCATTATTCCAGTGAAAAAAATTGTGAAGTAAAAATTCAATGTTGGTAATACTGTTCGAATTAATAGAACCACCAATATTTTTGAAAAAGGTAATTATTTATGGTGCACTGAACTTTTTAAAGTGTCCAAAATCCTAGAAACTACACCCACGACATATCAGCTGCAAGACGGCAAAGATGATGAGATTCTCGGTGGTTTTTATGAATACGAACTACAAAAAGTTAGAAACACTAGTGAAACTTATCAAATTGAAAAGATATTAAAGAGTCGTACTTGCAGGGGCAAGAGACAGTAGATTGTTCGCTGGCTAGGATACAATTCTGATTTTGATTCTTGGGTTGCAGTTGAAGATATTAACAATGCCCAATGATTTCTATGTGACATTCATGTCTAATGTTTCCGATCCTCTCTACAATGATTTGAATAGAACAAGTGATTTTCGGACGAAATTCTCCCCCACCATCAAATTTGACGGCACGTATGAAGTGGATCTTGTCGACTGTATTCTCAAAAATACATATGACATCCTGAGATAAGATCGCAAATATGATATAAAAATAAGACCCTTTGAATGGCTGCCACCCCCGGGTGAGCAAGAACAAATTCAAAAAAATCAATTTGATGAATTATTCATATATTGAATTACCCTACGAAGAACTGACCTGTTTTTCATAGAGCCCAAACCTTCATTTACGATCAAGGTTTGGCTAGATTTGAACTTATGACATTGGAATCACGACACCACATCCTTACCATGAACTTTGGTCACAAGTGCCTTAGTTCTGACTATCATCGACGTTTTCTCCCTTCCTTTAAAGAAAATCCCGCAACCCTTCCTAATACAAGACTCAATGCTTGTAGAGCTCCAAATAGGCAAGTGGACCTTTATCCCTAATTGATGACCATGAGGTACAAAAAATCTTTTGTCCCCTATTTTGTTTCCTATTTTAATAATTGATATAACTTATGTTTTATGTTTATCCCCTAACATCTGTTTTATTATTGATTCATTTTTTTGTTTTATGCTTATCCCATAACATTTGTTTTATTATGGTAATTCTGACGTGCTTATGCTAGCTTTTGTGCTATTTTAGCCAATAAATCATATTATTTTCTATTCTATGAATGGTATGTGTCGTTTTATCAATAAAATAATTTCCGCCTGTGAAAAAGGAGCCTTTCATTTCGACTGTTCAAAGGAAGAGGGCAAGATCTACATTAGTTCACCCATTGCCGATGAAAAAGTTATTCTCAATGATAATGTAAAAGATGTTGTTTGCTTTAAGCTCAATATAATCAATGGTAAAAGTGCTGGAAACACTAATATTATTTTTGCTGACCACCCGCCTGCCTTCTCCACGGACACATGTTTGTTTCTCTACGCTTAATTTGTTGAAGCCTCCAGAGTTGGCAATAGCAATGTCACCCTCCTACGAGTTCTTGAACGAAAAACCAATCAAGAACAAATTCACCATTACAATATAAAGCATCTTCAGTAAATCCACGTCAACACTTTCTATTTAGAACTCGGCCAGTTAACATTAAGAACTGAATTAGGTGTTCCCTAGCAATATCAAAAGGTTTGGCTGTGATTACATGCCATTTTCGACCCATCAAACAACTAGATGTCTAATAGAAAAGTGGTATTCATTTGTCCTGATATTGTCTGCTATGTTAATACTCTCGGCCCAAGACAACTGGGCAATGCAATGGACTAATACAAAGGCCGTTCGTCAATGTCTGGCTATGGTCATGGCAGTTGGTTTGCTGAGCTGTTTCGCTCTGCACTACCTCTGGCTAGAAAATATATTGTACCGGCTGCGACAGATTTTGTATCCTCTACGCTATACGATTGGACCTCTGGAAATGATTTTAAAAAAAGTGCTTCGAAAAATCTTAGGTCCAGTGCGCGAACCCTTGGCAAACAATTGAAATCTCGTCAAAACAGAAAAGGTTTATAAAGGTAGAGAAACAGTGCTCAACTCGGGTCAGAAGCGAAAGACATCACCCCTGTCGAAGAAAAGAAGGAAAAAGATGACACATAGAGTAAACAGTAGAAGAAAAAGCCCAGGGAAGAGAATTGTTAGATCGAAACTAGATTTCTTTTCATAGATGGCATATCTACTGCATAAGGATTCCCAACCTTCAATCACATCATCTTTAAATCTATTCATTGCAGAAAATGTTGATGTGAGTGTAAAACATGGATACTATGAACAATTTTATCTACAACAACCCCTCTCGGATAATATCCCTTTTCAAATTTATTCCAATGAAGGCTATTTTATGGACGTGTCTTCAACATTTATGGATTTACGAAAGAAAGTCCGGAAATCCAATAATACATTGCCAATTCTTTTCGATGGAATATCCTATGAAAATTGTATATTACATAATTTATTTCGTCAAATCAGTGTCTACATAAATAGCACGCTGGTGAGCACAAGCAACAATCTCTCAAATTATACAAGCTATATGCAATTCATGCTGATGAAACTCAATTCATACAAGGAATTGAGAGGCACCTCCAATGGATATGAATATATTATTAATAATGATAGTACAGATGCACTTAAAAATGCTACAACTAATGAATTACATCTAGTTGTAAAAATATATCACGAAATATTTAATATACTCCAATGGCTACCACCAAATATTAAAGTGGATATAAAATTGACGCTTGCTCCATCCAATTTCATTTTACGAAAGGAACTTCCTGCCAATCCTGATCTAACTCTCTCCCTCACCTCGGCAATACTACATGTACGCAAACAGAAGGTTATGAGTTCTGTTGCTTTTGCAGTGAAAACTGAGAGCCAATGGAAATAATATTAAACTACCTGTTCCTCATACAACCACCAATCAATGTCATATTGCCACAGGCTCACGTACCTTTACTGACTCATCGTTTATCAATGGCAAAATTCCGTCAAAATTAGTATTGGTATTTGTAAAAAGTGCTAGTGCAATAGGATCGTGGACTGGATGCCCACACAAATTTAGATGTTTGGGCTTTCATCTCTTGTCTGCAAAGTAAATGGAATCCCGCTCTACAATGTATCTTTTGATAAATTCTATAGGACATTGTACCAGTTTGCTATGCAAACCCTTGATCATGATTCACAACTATTTGAAAATGATATTACCGAAGACATGTTCGCTAAAACATATGGTATCACTGCATTGGATTTGTCTGGCACCCAGGATATGAGTATAGTACAAACGGGGAGTGTGCATTTAGAGTGTACACTTGCCAACCCTTTTAATTGACAGTGATGATAGAAATTCACAAAAATACTAGATATTTCGGTCACATATACAGTGACCGTCATCAGTAGTAAAACTAAAATAAAACAAAAGTTTTTATACTAAATCAAATAACACTACATATTGATTGAATCTCTAATCCTTTTCAAAGCAAAGGCGGAAGCTATTCTCTTTGACCTTCTTGGGATCGGTTCATTAGCGTTCAATGATATAACATTTGGACAAAGGTCAACTACATTGGGTGAATTGAACTTTACTCTGTCAGATTTTAATAAATTATCATAGATAGAGTCCAGCCCATATTCACCTGTATCCCGATTCAAAGCAATATTCTTGAATAAGATTTTCTTTATTTCAAGAATTTCACGAAAATTTTGCTTTAAACCCCGATCCCTAGAAATCAAAGAGACATTCTCGAACAAAATAAAATGGTCTGGAAAATTAAAAATATGTTCAGAAAGGGCTGAAGTGAAATCTTCAGACTTAGAAACTTGCTTTAAAGCCGAAGAAATAGAATCTTTGTGTTGTAATAATCTCATTTCCAAACTCTGGTTAGTACGTCCCACATATGAGCTTCCACAAGTACATGGGAACTGATAAACCCCACTTTGTTGCCCCAATAAAATTAGATCCTTCCCAGAATTTAGAAAACTACCCAAAGTATTATTACTCTTTAAAGCTACCCTTAAACCATTGCTTTGTAAAATTCTTTTAAGTTTTTCACTTAGCCCGGGTACATATGGTAAGGAACAAAAAACATCCTTTTCCCGAGTTGTCTCCAAGACTTCCTTAGAAATCTCTAGAAACCTTTTTCTTCTTTTCGAAAAAATCTGGTTAATTAACCATTCTGGATACATGTTACTTATTAGTATTTTCCTTAGAAAAGACAACTCCTCCTCAACAAATTTTGGAGAGCAAATACTAAAGATCCGATCAGTTAAAGAAATGATCAAGCCAATTTTTACTTGGCGAGCGTGACCGGAACTATAAGACAAAAATCTATTGTTATTTGTAGGTTTTCTGTAAATTTTAAAATCCAGACTATTTTGATTTTTCAAAAGAAGAACATCTAGGAAAGGAAGTTTCCCATTCTCTTCCAATTCAACGGTAAACTTTAAATCCCCTCCCAAACAATTAAGATGTTCCAAAAATTCTTTTAATTCCTCCTCCCCATAATTCCATACTGAAATAATGTCATCCATATACCGGCCCCAGAAAATATGTTTTAAAAAATATGAATCTAACGCAATTGTTTCAATATTCTCCACAAAAATATTAGCTAATAAAGGGGATAAAGGGGCCCCCATAGGTAAACCATTTATTTGTTCGAAATACTCCCCTCTAAATTGAAAAAAATAAGAGAACTTATTGCACAACCTTACTAAATTCATAATTACAGAAACTTCCAAATCTGTTTTGCCACTAATCAAATCCAAATTTCTTAAGAGCTTTCCTTCTAGAAGAGTTTCGGCTACTTTTACATCAATATTTGTGTACATTGATACAATGTCGAAGCTTGAAAGCAAAGAATTCGAAGAAATTTCTACTTTTTTCAGTTTTTCAACCAAATTCGTAGAATTCTTAATATACGAAATTTGTGTAAACAAAAGTGGTTTACAGATTGACACTAACCATTTGCTCAAAACACTTGTAGGTGACCTTGTACTTGACACAATTGGTCGTAATGGTAGGTTAGGCTTATGAATTTTGGGAAGTCCATATAATTTAGGGCACAAGGAACTGCGTGGCAGGCATTTGTAATAGAGTTGAGGTGTAATTTTTCCTTCATCCTTTAAGCACTTCAATTCTTTCTTAAACTTATTTGTAAAAGAGTCTGTTGGATTATACGATAGCTTCTTGTATGTTTTTTCATCCTCTAGTAAACTTCTTAATTTTGAATCGTAGTCCTCAGTATTCATCACAACTAAAGTGTTACTCATATCTGCTTTTGTAATGATAATTGAACTATCCTTTTTCAAGTTTTTAAGAATTCTTATTATTTGATTTAGTATAAAAACTTTTGTTTTATTTTGTTTTATTTTAGTTTTACTACTGATGAAGGTCACTGTATTTGTGACCGAAATATCTAGTATTTTTGTGAATTTCTATTATCACTGTCTATTAAAAGGATTTTATCCCTATTTGAACTTTTGTTTATCGTCATGGAAAGGCAGTGTGGTCTCCGAAATTATCTATGACTAGCTTAAAGAGCAAGGGTTGAGAAAGGAGCCGCTCCACTCATATTTAAAATGGCTCTTGTTTCTCTTAAGCTTAAAACTTGGTTTTATAAATGGAATTTCTGATTGTTTTTCAAATTTTGACAAGAAATCCTTTCCTGCTTTCTGTGTAAAATTTGGCTCAGAAATTTCCCTGAATTTTACCATGAAAAATTATTCCCCCGGAAGGGCTTTATACCACTCAAGGACCCCCTTCCCACCAAAAAATACCACTTCCCATTATAATTTTTTTCCTATTCTGACGATTCATTATATGGGTAAAAAGGGGCGTGGAACAATTGCTAGCTACCCTCCAATCTTTGGTTATTCTCAAAGGTCAGTAATATTTGTGATTCACGATCAAATAAGCCCTCTTCTAATCTTCTAGGTTTGGTTTGTTACAATTGGGCATGGGGAACGAAACATATAAACCCGTATCTCTTCTAGTAAAAAGTACAAAATTCAAGATTTTAGATAGAAAATAGGAGTTAAAAACTTCTACACTTAGGCTCTCTAATCAGAAAATAATAAAATGAAAAATAAAATCAAAACAGGTGAGAAAACAAGGATTTTGTCAGCCAGTGGCAAACCATGATGACGAAGAAACAAGCAAATATTTCTACAAGGACCTCCCTCAAGCTGTCCTCAGTGCTAAACTTGATATGAAACCAGTGATAAACAAAATTTCTTATTTGAACGAAAACCATCAAAAATTTTTAACTAAATGTTTTATACAATCTCCTTCCAAAAAATATAATTTATACATAAAGGAAACAAATATATTTGCAAATAAAATGTCTACTAGAAGTTAAAAACTTCTACACTTAGGCTCTCTATTATGCTGAATATTAACGTGCTTTACATTTCGATGCTGTTTCCTCCTTTGTCAAAAATCAGGTGAATTTCATCAGGCCCGTAGAGTTTGAGGAATAAATTTTATTTTTTATTTTGATTGTTGTTGGACCGAGTCGCTCTTTCCTTACAGATCACTAACACGAAATACTTGATATTTAAATACGTTCTAAGACCACACTGGCTAAACTTGACATATGAAACTCAGAGAGGAAAGAAAATAATAAAATGAAAAATAAAATCAAAACAGGCGAGAAAACAAGGATTTTGTCAGCCAGTGGCAAACCATGATGACGAAGAAACAAGCAAATATTTCTACAAGGACCTCCCTCAAGCTGTCCTCAGTGCTAAACAAAAAAGAAAGAAGAAAAAAACAACGAAAATTTAACCTTTCGAAGTTTACCCGACAACGACAAAACAGACACTCAAAGTGTCTATGGATTTGACAGTGGAAGAAGACACAACCATGTATTTTATAAAATAATCTCTTATTTAAAATAAAGTATTTATCGATTCAACGTTTCATGTAATTTTTTTTCTATATGAATGAATACTAGATAGGAATGACACAAAAGGCTAAGTAGAAACAGAGTTGAAGGTATAGAGTGAAAGGATATAGGGTAAAACAATAGCTCCAGAGGGAGCTATTTAGAGGGTTAGAATCACCCCTTTCCAGTGAACATGGCCATTTAAATCCGTTTTAACAAGAGTCCCACTTGATATGAAACCAGTGATAAACAAAATTTCTTATTTGAACGAAAACCACCAAAAATTTTTAACTAAATGTTTTATACAATCTCCTTCCAAAAAATATAATTTATACACAAAGGAAACAAATATATTTGCAAATAAAATGTCTACTTTTATTTTTGTACATTCTACACCTTAGAAGTAGGTATTTATAAATCCTAAGTTGAAAAGACATCCATTTTTTAAAAAGGGGTTTATCTCTCACTGCCATCTTTATTTCAAAGTACTTACTCTACCACTGAATTCCAGCAAACCCTTAATTATTCAATGCAAATGAACTTTTGCCATTGGTTTCATATTAGCTTACAGAACAAAAACCAGTTTTTTGACATGATGCCTATACGTGCCACATTTCGATAGAGTCGTTTTTGGTTTAGAATTGGCATGTCATCACCTTCGTATTAGCTTAAGAAACAAAACAAGTCTTGTGACGTCAGCTCTTAAACATGCCCCTTTTCGACAAGAATTCATTTTTGTTTCTATGCGGCCATGCCACATTAAAAACCTGTTTCAAACATGCCTCAAAGCGGCTGATCCTGTTTTCGACCGACCCCCTGAAATTGAAAAACTGATACCCTTCGCAAAAAAATCTGTTTACTTTCTTTGATAGCTTGGATACACTTACGCTATTTTGATTTGGTTAAATTTTAAGAGCAGAAGTAGCCCCGAAAGTTTGAACATAATACCCTCAGTCGTTCTTGGGATAGTGCTGAGATACTTTATTGGGAATTAGCATTATCACAGTGCATTTTGATTTAATTTTAAGGCAGTATTTAGTTTTGAAACATAATGGGCAAATGGGAGGGTGGGCGTGGGAGGGTGGGAGTGGAAGGGGGATTATTTACACTCCAGTCACTTTCAACTATTAAAAAGGGCATCAGCCCTTTCTATTTTCAATCGAATGAGCCATTTTCGAAGTTCCCGTGACAACTCCTTCGATACGAAGTGCCCTGGTCTAAACCACAACAACAACAAAAACAATGTCTCTGATCCCTTTCAAGTATTATAAAGGGTACTAGCCCTTTGAATTTTCAGTCGAATGTGCCTTTTTTGAAGTTTCTACGACAACGCCTTCAATAAAAACCTTATATACCCCCAGGGCATAACTTAAAAACCTTGCCTTGAAGATTGTGGGGGAGTGTTCTCCTCAAAAAAATATTTTCTATATGGAAACCAACTACGCTGAACAAAATTGTTATCTCAAAATTTTGATTGGATGTGTTTTGGGGGAATAATGGGCGTGGGGGACTAGTTGACCACCAATCACTTTCGACTATTGAAAAAGGGCACTAGTACTTTGAATTTCCAATCGAATGAGCCTTTTTTTGAAGTTTCTACGACAACGCTGTATATAAAAACCTTATATACCCCCAGGGCATTAATTAAAACCCTTGCCCTGAGGGTTGTGGGCAGTGTCCTTCTCAAAAATATATTTTCTATCTAGAAATCAACTGCGCTGAACAAAATGGCTATCTCAAAATTTTGATTGGACGTGTTTGGGGGAATGATGGGCGTGGGGGGGGGCTAGTTGCCCTCCAACCACTTTCGACTATTAAAAAGGGCACTAGCCCTTTGAATTTCCAATCGAATGAGCCTGTTTTGAAGTTTCTACGCAACACCTTCTATAAAAACCTTATGTGCCCCAAGGGCATAACTTAAAACCCTTGCCCTGAGGGTTGGTGGGGAGTGTCCTCCTCAAAAAGACATTTTCTCTGTGGAAATCAATTACGCTGAACGAAATGGCTATCTCGAAATTTTGTTTGGATGTGTTTGGGGGAATGATGGGTGTGGGAGGGGTGGGCTAGTTGCCCTCCAATCATTTCGACTATTAAAAAGGACCCTAGAACTCTTGATTTCCAATCGATTGAGCCCCTTTTGAAGTCTTTACGATGACCCCTTCCATATGAAGTGCCCTGCTCTAAAGTAAAAAAATAATATATGGTACATTGTGCCAGTATTGTTCTTATATGCCCTCAGGGCATAACTTAGAACCCTTCCCCCGTGGGTTGTGGGGGAGTGTCCTTCTCAAAAAGATATTTCCTATCTGGAAATCAACTACGCTGAAGAAAATGGATATCTCAAAATTTTGATTAGATGCGTTTGGGGGGATGACGGGCGTGGGGTGCTAGTTGCCCTCCAATCACTTTTGACAATTAAAAAGGGCACTAGCCACCCCAATTTCAAATTGAAGGAGCCATTTTCGAAGTTTCTACGACAACTCCTTCGATACGAAGTGCTTATCGAAGAAAAAAACATTGTGGCCACATCGTTCTTTACTTAGGCACCGCTAGCGCGCTGCCTATGATCTTCGGACCAATTTTGAAGAAATGGTTATCTCAGAATTCCCCTCGTATGTATTTGAGGAAACTACGACGTGAGGGGTAGCTGCCCTCCGATCACTTTGACTCTTAAAAAGGGTAATAGAGCTTCTGTTTTCCAATCCAATGAATCCCCATGCAAGTTTATATGACAACCCTTCCCATAAAAACCTTATATCTCCTCGGGGCATAATCTGCATCCCTGGCCCTGAGGGTTGTATTGGGCTGTCATTCTCTAAGACATATCATCTGGACTTTTCAACGACTCTGAATAAAATGGCTACGTCAAAAATTTGATTGGATGTGTTTGCAAAAATGATGGGCGTTGGGGGCTTCAAATCAAATGAGCACCTTTCGATGTTTTCACAACAACTCCTTCCATACAAAGTGCCCTAGTCTAAATCCAAAAAAATAATACTAAGTAAATTAATATTTTGTGCCCACATCGCTCCTTCTTAGGTAGTGCTATTGCGCTGCCTGTAATTAAAATATGTTTACAAGTCTATTACAAGTACCATACATGTTCATTTGAAAAGTTCTGTAATGTTTATTTACAAAACACGTTCAGTTCTTAGAAAACAGAATTTCAAAATTAATTTAGGGAGAATTCAAGAAAACAAATTTGTATTTGCTAATTTTACAGCTTTGTTTGCAATAAAATTTGTCATTAGCACTTTAATTGAGTTCAAATAGTAGTTAATGATTTATCAGGTGAAAGGCACTTGTTCCGGCTCTATTCTAGATGCAGATTGTTCGGTCTCTATCAAACAAATCGTTTTGAACGTCGTTGCAAGTTCAAGTTCGAGTTCCATTTATTTCCCTAAATAACAATAACAAAAACAATATCCCAAAGGGCTCAATGTCCCGTTATCTGGGAAATGACACAGAATAAATGACTAATATTAAAACTTGGCATAAACAATACTAAACAATGTCTAATTTATAAATCTATAAGGAAAATAAGTCAACTCACCGACAGTCCACACGAAACAGAAAAAACGAAAAAAAAATTCTCTACATAATCGAGGATCCAACGCCAACAAAAAAAACAACCCCCCCCCCCGAAAACAAAAGAAAAGAACAACAAAAAACATAAAAACAACTATAAATTATTTAATACTTAGGTATAACTTTAATAAGAAACTTTTCATCTGTCTTTTAAAGGACCCAAGTGTTCGTGATTGACGACTCTCAGCAGGAACCAAGCTCCAAGCACGTCCCGCAGTCACGACCAGACCAAAGTCTGAACGAACCGAGGGAGTAGCTGGAATCATCACATCCTCCCAGTTTCGAACAGCGCACAAATTTACTTCCCCTACTAGCTTAAGTAGTCCAGAAAAAACAAATTGGGAGGTCTTCGTGGAAGAATTGATATGCCAAAGAAGATAGGGATATAACATAAATATCTCTAATCTTAAGGAGATCAACAGGAGTGTGTGTAGTGAACTGAAGAACTCTTACAGCTTTCTCATGAAGAATATGAACAGGAGCAAGTACAGAAGAAAATTTAGACATCCACACAGACGATTAGTAACATATTAAAGGAAAAATGAGAGAGAAATATAAAAGACGGAGTATAGGAAAAGGAAATAAGCGCTTTAATTTGCGGATGATTCCAAGTCCATGGGAAATTTTCACTCTTAACACTTGAACGTGCCACATAAGCGATCAATTTTCATCCAAAAGAACTTCAAGGAATCGCACATATCGATCCGGGGGGGTGACTTATGGAGCCTCTTGGTGTAGGATGCTCAGTAACTGGAGGGCAGCTCACACCAGTACGGGAAAAAATAAGAAGGTACGACTTTTTTACATTTAAAGCTGGTTTATTTATGTCAAACCAATTGAGTATCTTCTCAGTCGGTGCTTGAAGCTTTAGAATAAGGGATGAGTCATCCGGAGCTGTAGCACCTAGAGTAGTGTCATCTGCAAATGCTACCAGTTCTTCTCGACTATCAGATGTGGAAAACGACATAGTCTGAGAGTGACATTTCTGACACAATCCACAGCAAACATTGGGAATTGGGGTGTTAAGAAGTCGGTAGAGGTCGTTCACATATATCGACAAGAGGGTTGGCCCAAGAATAGAACCTTGGGGTACTCCGTATTCAATTGGAATTTCATTGTCATTATCTTCCATTGCAATAAATCTGTCAGTAAGGTATGAAGAGAACCAAGACAATGCTTCCCCACGCACACCATGATGAGAAAGTTTACCAATAAGGTTTTTGTGTGTAAGACTGTAAAAAGCTTTCTTTAAATCAAGAAAAATGGATGAAGGAATAAGATTAGAATCTAAAGATTGTCGTATGAACTGGAGAAATTTATTACAAGCATGTTCTGTAGAATACTTTGCGCAAAACCCAAACTGATGATGATGGAAAAAAAATTTTGCTTCAAGAAATCTCACCAGACGTTTGAGCATTGGCCTTTCAAATATCTTAGAGAACACTGACGAAAGAGAGATCGGCCTATAGTTCCCAGGATAGTCACGGTCTCCTCCTTTAAAGAAAGCTATCACACGCAACAATTTAAGACGTTGAGAAAGTACTCCTAGTTGAAATGACCTATTAATCAAATTGCAAAGTGGGGTGATAATCAATGGAAGGGTATATTTCATTACTTTAACAGAAATTTTGTCAAAACCTGTTGAAGAATTCTTTAAAGACAAAACACTATTTGTAATTTCCTGTACCGTAACGTCCTCAAGAACCATTGATTTCAAGCACGGGGGGCCTGGGAACTGCTTCCAAGTCTGTGACACCGAGCAGTGGGAAACGCTATTAGCAGTTGATTTCCCTATCTCCGCGAAGAATTTGTTCATATGATGTCGTACTTGCTCTTTTTCTGTGATAAGTTGATCGTCTAACATAAGAGACTTAGGGAAACCTTCCTAGTTTTTCGGATGGCCGACTAATTTCCTTAATCAGGTGCCACGTCTTCTTTATATTTCTACCGCAATCATCACATCTCTTTGTAAAATATACTGTTTTAGCTCTCCGAATAATTGATTTCAGCATATTACGGTAAAACTTAAATGTTTCTAATTTAGCATCACTTGGTCTGTTTTTTTTTACTCTTTCCAAGGGTTCTACTTCCTATTTATTGACTTGAGGACTCCCGTTGTTAGCCAGGAAGCTATGGGTGCTGATGTTTTTGATCGAGGATTCCTTAAAGGAGCTTTTAGACAATAAGCCGTGAATTTTTCCTTAACAATGTCATAAAACTGGCCAAATATATCGTTATAATTACCAAAATTAATATTTTCTGATAGTAAAAAGTCCCATGAATATGTACTCAGATCTTCTTTCAGTCTGTCCAGCTCCACTGGTGAGCAACAGAATCTCGGTGCATCCTGGGGGACTAATCTTTGTGGATTTTGGAGAAATGGAAACAAGGCTGCAACTGGCAAATGGTCGGAATTATCAGAAAGCAATACTTCGTTCTTAATGGAGTGTAGTGATGAAAAAATATTGTCAATTAATGTTACTGTCTGGTTAGAAATCCTTGTCGGTATGTTTATACAAGGAGCTAATCCATACGAAATTAGTAAAGACAAATGATTAGAAGCCTGTCTAGATGACGGCTCCGCAAGGTCAAGGTTAAAGTCGCTCATCAATACAACTTCGGATTTTTCAGCAATTTTTTTTCCAAGAGCATCTTCTAATGTTTCCATAAATCAAGTTAGAGATTCACTTGGAGAACGATATACTTTGCCTATTATTACCCTTTCTTTAGTGTTGAATGGGACTTCTATAAAAAGTGACTCAAATACCTTTTTATTATTTGTATGTAAATCATGTCTTAGTACAATCTGAAAATTATTTCGGATGTAAAATCCGAATCCGCCTTTTTGGGCCGTCTTGCGGTTGAGAAATATCGACATATAACCGGGAATATCCAAAAGTACCTGATTTTTCTCGCTCAAAAATGTTTCAGAGAGACCGATAATTGCAGGGCACGAATTCCTACATAATAATTGAATATCATCAAACGAGGAATTTAGGGCCTGAACGTTTAGATGCACAACCGGAAATGCATTACCCCACCGAGCTCCGGAGTCCCAAAATCTCAGCTCCTCTACAAATACACTATCAATAATATACTCAAAAATTTCATAGAAATTCATATCGGCGCTTTACCAACTGGATTATTTATAATTTCATTAAAATTAACTCTCCGACATTCATAATCATTTAAATTCCCTAGTGTTATGTTAGCCTTAATCCCCAACAGAGAATCAGTCTCAGCTAAGCATGGGCACTGTTTCTGTTTTCTGTTTCTGTTCTGTTTTTAAAATACCTGTTTCTGTTCTGTTTATGCGAAAATCAGAAACAGAACAGAAACAGATGACCTGTATTTTATTTATCTGTTCTGTTCTGTTTCTGTTTTTATAATAGCTATTTCGCCCTGTTTCTGTTTTTTTCCTACCTGTTTTTCCTCTGTTTCTGATTTTATTTAAGTGTGATACTTTAAGAATGAGATACTTGAGAATTTTGAACTTTCAAAATGATTTTTCAAACATAATTTGAAATTGTATAGAAGCGTGGTTACACCTCACGCGATTTCTAGAATTGGAACGTAAGTAAAATGATGGAACTCAGTCTGTCAGGGGTATCAAATAGTGCTGCTTTATTGATACAGCTAGGCAGAATTAGGGACTAGGAATCAGATAATAGTAGGTGTTTGCGTAAGTGTTAGCAGTGGATAATCCAGGGAGGACCCGGCTCCCCCCTCCAAGATTTTTTCCTGCACCCTCATTCCTTACTTTTTTTCCTTTTTTTTCACTCCTTTGTTTAGAATAAATTTGTCAATTTCGTAAATTATTAGTACATTTTTTGCATTGAGTCCCCCCAAGATTTTGCTCATTGGTGGCCTTGTCACACTAGGCCTAACCAGAGATTTTACTTTAGATCCGCCCCTGAATGTTAAGACGGTAAAGGTGCAGTTCAGTTCCACTAAACGCCGTATTGCTTACAGTATATTATTCCATCAATTGAGCAGGAAAGTTACACAGTTACTGTCCAGGAGAAGCAGGATTCAAATAAATCACTTATTACTGTGTATCCTGGTTCTAGTGGTAGCGGTAGGGCCTCTGTCTCCTACATTACACGATTACATGGGAAATAATTTGCACCATAGCCGCGAGAACTTTAATCTAACTTTTTTTTATGGAATTTATGCTGCTAAATAACATTGACTTGCTACGATTACTGTGCTGACCTATACATGATAAATACTGATTATTAATTTGTAAAATTCTCTTAAATGCTTATTCAGAGAGCAATGTAAATGTATTGAAGTCTTGTCCAGTAGAAATATAAGTTTTTGCTATCAAATCTTTATTGCATCATCCTAACAAGATAGCCAAATATACTTTTTCTCATGTTACTAAAATCATCTCTAAAATCAATAGAAAACCTTTCAAGGTAAAGTCTAGAGTTGAAACTAGCTGATTTTCTGGAAGGGAAAAATTCTTATAAAATGCTGATATACTTTTCTCATTCAGTAAGATACCAATCTTCCGGTGAACACAGTATTATTTACCATACAGCAAAAGAAAATTAAAAAAATTAACACTAAATGGTGAAATATTTCATGTATCTGTCTCAAAAATACCAATTATTAATATGCTAATTCCCGTAAAAATTAATATTGTGCTTCAAATGGTCTAAGTTGTTATGAAACCGTAGTTGGGATATGTCATTTTGCCTTTATAAGCAGACAGATTCTTTGACTTATTGTGCCAACAAAATAGCTCAGGAGGCAATTGGTCCCTTTTCCCCCAGTTATGCCAGTGAGGTTAAAGAGGTCAGATATTTGGGTGGAGGTGCAATTTTTAAAATAGTAGGCTACTGGAAGGTGCTTCTAATTTTGTACAAAATCCAAAAATCAACCTTTGTGCTAAGAAAAGCATGATGTCATCTTCTGATGAAAACTTGGATGTTCCAACTGAAACTTCTAAGCTATCTCTCTGGGTATCCCATTTGAAAAAGGAATCACAGAAAGTATGAGGTGAAATTTCTGTAAAGTGTCTCTAAAGGCTAAGGGAGTCTCTACCACGACATTTATATACCATCTTAAAAGGAAGAATATAATTTATGTGCACAAAAAAAAGTATATGCGGCTTGTGCAGTAAATAACAAACCCAAACCAACTAAAAAAAAAATATATATCAAGTCAGGCTGTAGCCCTAAGGAAAGCTCCCAATAGCAAAGCAAGTGACACAGAGGATAATGAATTAGTGAAATATTGAATAAGAAGAGTAGACATACGACCATTCCTTATTTCTAATCATAGGCAGCGCGATAGCGCTGCCTAATTAAAGAACGATGTGGGCACAATGTTTTTTTTTTCCTCCATACCTGGGAACTTCGTATCACAACCCTCGGGGTGAGGGTTTTAAGTTATGCCCTGAGGGCATATAAGAACGATGTTGGCACAATGTATCATTTATTGTTTTTTTTTTTTTCCTTTAGAGCAGGGCACGTCATATGGAAAGGGTCGTCGTAGAAACTTCAAAAGGGGCTCAATGGAAATCGAGAGTTCTAGCGCCCTTTTTAATAGTCGAAAGTGGTTGGACGGCAACTGGCCCCCCACGCCCATCATTCCCCCAGACATCCAATCAAAATTTTGAGATAGTCATTTTGTTCAGCGTAGTTGATTTCAAGATAGAAAATATGTTTTGAGGATGACACCCCACAACCCTCAGGGCAAGGGTTTTAAGTTATGCCCTGGGGACATACAAGGTTTTTATAGAATGCGTTGTCATAGAAGCTTCAAAACAGGCTCATTCGATTGGAAATTCAAAGGGCTAGTGTCCTTTTTAATTGTTGAAAGTGATTGGAGGGCATCTAGCCCCCCCCCCCACGCCGATTATTCTCCCAAACACATCCAATCAAAATTTTGAGATAACCATTTTGTTCAGCGTAGTTGATTTCTAGAAAGTAATGACACTCTCCCATAACCCTCAGGGTAAGGGTTTTAAGTTATGCCTGGGGGCATATAAGGTTTTTATAGAAGGCGTTGTCGTAGAAACTAAAAAAAGGTTCATTCGATAGGAAATTCAAAGGGCGAGTGCCCCGTTTTAATAGTCTTAAGTGATTGGAGGGCAACTAGCCCCAAGGAGCGACCCGGCTCAATGGTAACCGAAATTCTAGAAAACGGGTTTTTGATAGCAATACATACATCAAAAGAATCAGATTTCAATACTGAATTCAAATATATAATTTTCATCAAGTTTAGTCCTAACCATCAAAAGTTACGCGCCTGAGAAAATTTGTCAGATTTTCGGAAAAAGGGGAAAAGACCCCTAAAAGCTATAAAACCTTAATGAAAATCACGTCATCATATTCAGCGTATCAGAGAACCCTACTGTAGAGGTTTCAAGCTCCTATCTACAAAAATGTGGAACTTTGCATTTTTTGCCAGCAGAAAGATCACGGATGCGTGTATATTTGTTTTGTTTTTTTCCCAGGGGTGATCGTATTGACCAAGTGGTCCTAGAATATCGTGGGAGGGCTCATTGGAACGGAAATTAAAAGTTCTAGTGCCCTTTTTAAGTGACCAAAAAATGGAGGGCAACTAGGCCCCCTCTCACGCTCATTTTTTCCCAAAGTCACCTGATCAAAATTTTGAGATAGCCATTTGGTTCAGCATGGTCAAAATACGATAAAAATGTCTTTTAGGATGACTTAATCCCCCAAAGCCTCTGGGGGGAGGGCTGAAAGTTATGAACTTTACTCATTGTTAACATATTGTATTGGTTATTGGAAAGTATACAGACGTATTCAGGGGGGATTTTTTCTGGTAGGTGGGGAGAGTGGGTGGGTCGGGGGTTATATGGGAGGATCTTTCCATGAAGGAAGTCTTCATGAGGGAAGGGGCATTGCTATGAAGGGGCGCTGGATTTCACAGCATTATTAAAGAAAAAGTTTAGAAATTAAATAGAAAAAACAAGTTTTTCAACTGATCAACTGATTGTAATTAAGGGGTCATTTTTAAAGAATTGGAACAAAAAATCGAACTTTAGCTTAAACAGCAGGGTATTGACTAGGGGGCAAACCCCCTAATATACGTGTTAAAAATTTATGAATACAGAAGTTTGTTACGTTAGTTAATTCGTAAGTTACGTATATTTATTACTAATAAAAACGTTCGTAAATAAAATTAAACAAGTTTCGAGAAAGCCATTTAACCAAATAAAAGTAAAATTAATATGCAAATTTTATTTTAATTATTCATATACGGTGAGCCAAAATCAAAACCTGCGTCAATTCAAAACGTTCAAAAATTAAATTAAAAAAAAAACAAGTTTTTTTAACTGAAAATAAGGAACGACGTTAAAATTTAAAACGAACAGAAATTATTCCGTATATGAAGGGGGCTGTCCCCTCCTCAATGCCTCGCTCTTTACGCTAAAGTTTGACTTTCTCACAACTCTATTTTTTTTAACAATAAAAAANCTAAAGTTTGACTTTCTCACAACTCTATTTTTTTTAACAATAAAAAACGTTTAGCGTAAAGAGCGAGGCATTGAGGAGGGGACATCCCCCTTCATATACGGAATAATTTCTGTTCGTTTTATGTTTTATTTAACGTCGTTCCTTACTTTCAGTTAAAAAATACTTGTTTTTTTTATTTAATAACTTACATATGATGATTTTCGTTCCTTAAAATCTTGATTATTTTTATTTATGAAAGTTATTAAAAGTGAAAACATCATAAAATTTTTTTAAATTAAAACAAAGTGAAAAATTGGATCAAAGTCGGCGATACCCCAGCCACGGTACCCGTGGCAACAGTCGTGGTCACCTCCTCAGAAATGACTTTGCCTGTGGAGACATATGAACGGGTCGAAAATGTGATTTTTTTGGAAATTTTTGGGGAGTGGGGCTACATTAGATATTTTCCAGCAACTCTTTTAAAAGTAATTTACAAGACCTAAGTTTCATATGTTTATAATTTCTACTTGTCTTAATAGTTTTTTTAAGGGTCTTAAGAGGGGAATCATTCATATTCCCTTGTGGGTTCTGGCATTAAAAAAATCAATCAAAATCAATTTGGCTAAGAACGTGTACATGTTTACTCTTTCAAACACTTCGAGGTAACGAACTGTTAGTAAGGAGCGAGGCGGCTCAATAATGAAACTCTAAGAAACTTTCTTGATAACAACAGATACATCAAAAGTATTTAATTTTGATGCCTATTTAAAATATGAAAAATTCATCAAATTTTATGTTACCCATTAACAGTTACCAGCCTGAGAAAATTTTCCAAATTTTTGTTAAAGCTGGTAAATACAAAACATCAAGTGATCTTATCACGCTATCAGATTCAGAATCAGAAAATCACGCTATCAGATTGAGCACGTCACAGAACCCCGGTGAGATCAGGAGACGGCTCATTTGATCTGAAATCAAAAGTTCTAGCACCGTTTTTAAGTGAACAAAAATATTGAAGGGTAGCTAGCCCACCCCCCTCCCCAAGCCTCTCTTTTCCTCAAAGTCGTCCAATCAAAATTGTGAGACAGCAATTTTGCTATGAATAGTCGAAAGATCTAATAACGATGTATCTCAGGGTGACTTGACTTCTCATAGCACCGTGGGGATGGACTTCGAGCTATGAACTTTGCCCATTGTTTACAAATAAAATCGGTTACTGGGAAGTATACGGATGTTATCAGGGAGGTCTGTGGGGAAGGGATATTTTCTACAAGAAAATTTTTCATTGGATGGGAAGTTTGGTGAACTTTCCAGAGAAAAGTTAACGTGGGGGGAATATTTGCCAGAATTCATATATAAAATTTACATATTTTTCCGTATGAGAGTTATCACCAGGAATAATTCTTCAAGGGGAAACTTTCCATTGGAGGAGGAGGGTTCGAGAAAAAATTATCACGAAGGAGTGATTACAGGTTTGAATTGAAAAATATATTCAAAAATCAAATACAATCAAGTGTTTTTTTTTTCGAATGCGAGTATGCAAAGGAGAATTTCTCAGGCGGAATCGTAAGCGAGAAACTGTGTGAAGGGAATTTACAGCGAGGATGGAATTATACGGGGGTAATTTTTCAGCAGACTGTTTTACGTGCAAAATCTTCCCATGGAATTTTTTTGAGGGAATGGGAAATTTATTATTTGAAAAACGATCAGAAATTAAACTAAAAAAAATAATTTTTCAACTGGAAGTAAGGATTAGCATTAAAACATAAAACGAAACGAAACTATTCCGTATATAAGGGGGCTGCCTCCTGTTCAATGCTCACTCTTTACGTTCCAGTTGGA